>ML249636.1:18380-28403 GCA_005239495.1 Nicotiana undulata | reverse complement strand
ATCACAATAGACTGTGTAAGAACCCGAACCAGTAGGCAACACTAATACCGGAGTTGTGGTCAACCCTGACTTGAGTTTTTGAAAGCTCTCCTCACACTCATCGGACCACCTGAATGGAGCACCCTTCTGGGTCAATCTAGTCAATGGTGAAGCAGTAGAAGAGAATCCTTCCAAAAAGCGACGGTAGTAACCCGCCAAACCGAGGAAACTCCGAATCTCTGTAGCTGAAGACGGTCTGGGCCAACTCTGTACCGCCTAAATCTTCTTCGGATCAACGTGAATACCCTCACTAGACACCACATGCCCCAAGAAAGCCACTAAACCAAGCCAAAACTCACACTTAGAGAATTTTGCATAAAGCTTCTCCTCCCTCAATCTCTGTAACACAATCCTCAAGTGCTGGGATCAAGGTAGGGCCGAAACACACTATTCATCAATTGCATGAACGCGACTGGGGCATTGGTCAGCCCAAATGACATAACCAGGAATTCATAATGACCATATCTGGTCCTGAAAGCAGTCTTCGAAATGTCAGAACCCCCAATCTTCAACTGATGATACCCAGACCTCAAAATAATCTTGGAGAACACCTTATCTCCCTGAAGTTGGTCGAATAGGTCATCAATACGAGGAAAAGGATACCAGTTCTTTACTGTCACCTTATTCAACTGTCTATAATCAATACACATGCGCATCGAACCATCCTTCTTTTTCACAAACAACACTGTCGCACCCCAAGGCGACACACTAGGCCGAATGAACCCCTTATCTAAGAGTTCCTGAAGCTGCTCCTTTAATTCTTTCAACTCTGCCGGTGCCATGCGGTAAGGTGGAATAGAGATAGGCTGGGTATCTGGCACCAAGTCAATACCAAAATCAATATCCCTGTCAGGTGGCATGCCTAGCAGGTATGCAGGGAATACACCCGAAAAATCACGGACTACGGTAACAGAATCAACAGACGGAGTCTCACTACTAACATCCCTCACAAAAGCAAGATAAGATTCGCACCCTTTCTCAACCATACGCTGAGCCTTTAAATAAGAAATCACTCTGCTAGGTACATTCTCTATAGACCCCCTCCACTCAACTCTCAGAACTCCGGGCATAGCTAAGGTAACGGTCTTAGCGTGACAATCAAGAATCGCATCATGGGGATAACCAATCCATGCCCAGAATTACATCAAAATCGACCATACTTAGTAACATCAAGTCCACTCGGGTCTCCAGACCCCCAATAGATATAAGACACGACCGGAACACGCGGTCCACAATAATAATATCGCCCACTGGAGTCGAAACATGAACAGATGTAACTAGAGACTCATGGGGCATATTCAGAAAATGAGCAAAATAGGATGAGACATAAGAGTACATGGAACCAGGGTCAAATAAAGCCAAAGCATCACTGTGACAAACTGAAATAGTACATGTAATCACTGCATCGAATTCCATAGCATCAGGCCTAGTCGGAAGTGCATAAATACACGACTGGCCTCCACCTGCTCTACCTCCCCCTCTAGGACGACTTCTAGTTGTCTGACCACCACCCCTAGCGGCCTGGGTAGGTGGTGAAGTGACTGGGGCTGAAGCCGAGGGCTGGACCCTTTGCTGGGATGAACTACTAGGACGACGGGGACACTGCCTCCACCCATGTTCGAACTCTCTACACTCATAACAACTACCTGAAGCCGGAGATGAAAACTGACGAGAACCTCTGTCACCCTGATGACCACCAGACGAGACATGCATAGAAGAGCCCTGATAAGATGATGCTCGGGCAGAGCTCTGAGCTGGGAGGGCACTAAAAGATGAACGTCCCTGATGAGAATTGCGAGGACCTTGCCCCGAAGATACACCACTGTAAGCTGGGCGAACTGGCTGTGGAGTTCTAAATGGACGACCTCTGTTGTGCTGAAACTGCCCTCTAGAAGGGGCACCACTAAAGCTACCTGATCCCCGAGGCCTCTTGACCTCTCCCTCCTCACGATCCTGCCTACGAACCGACTCAATATCCCGAGCAATGTCAACAACCTGCTCAAATGTAGCTCCAGGCACTCTCTCTCTGGTCATCAAGATCCGAAGCTGATAAGTAAGACCATCTACAAACCTCCTAATCCTCACCCTATCAGTAGGGACAATCTCAGAAGCATGTCTAGCCAACTCGAAAAACCTCATCTTGTACTAAGTAACTAACAACTCTCCCTGGCGCAACTGCTCAAACTGGTTGCGCTGCTCTTCTCTGTGGGACTGAGGAACATAATTATCCAAAAAGATCGTGGAGAACTGCTGCCAAGTGAGTGGTGCTAAACCAACCGGCCTATGCCTCTCGAATGACTCCCACCAAGTAAAAGCAGCACCCGCAAACTGAAATGTAGCAAACGAGACCCCACTGGTCTCCAAGATACCCGCAGTACGTAGTATCCTCTGGCATTTATCCAGAAAACCTTGGGCATCCTCACCCTCTGTGCCGATGAAAGTCGGAGGCTTAAGTCTGCTGAACCTCTCCAGTCTACGCTGCTCATCCTCGGGCATAACTGGAACCACAAAATCATGGACTGGGACAACCGGCTGAGTTGGGGCTTCTCCCGGTGTCTGAATACCCCGTACAGCCTGCTCAGGTGTCCGGGCAGCTGGAGTCTAATTGCCTCCCTCGACCTGAGCTGCAGTGGCAGTAGTGGACATAGCAACTGCCTGAGCTAAATTGGAACACACCGTCAATATCTGAGTCAGAGTCTCCTGAAGACCCGGGATAGCAATAGGCACTACCGGTGCTTAAGCTTGTCCCGCTGGAGCACCCACGACGGGAACCTGATCCTGAAAGTTAGGGGGATCCTGTGGTACTACCCCGACTCCTGCCTGAGCTGGTCCCCTACCTCTACCACGGCCTCGACCCCTTGTGGGTCTGGCTGGTGTCTGGTCACCCTAATCGGTATTGCGTGTCCTCACCATGTGTGAGAGAATGAAACAACGTAAGTTTAGATTTAGAGAATCAATAGATTGGCACGAAAGAGTTCAAGAAATTGATATTTTTCCTAAGAGTTCTGCAGCCTCTCGAAGATAAGTACAGACGTCTCCGTACCGATCTGCAAGACTCTACTCAACCTGCTCATGACCGTTGAGTCCTATGTAAACCTAGGGCTCTGATACCAACTTGTCACGACCCCAAATCCTAACAGTCCGTGATGGCGCCTATCGTGGAACTAGGCTAGCGAACCATCACATCACTACGCATTTGTTCGATTTATAATAAGGCACAGTTCAATAAAATAGCAACGTAGTAAAATAATAATTCATTCAAGTTGTAGCGCCCCAATAATAGTCTAACAGTCTAAACAAAACCTCCCAAGGCTGAAGTCAATGATCATGAGCATCTAAATAGAAATAAGCCTAACTCTGGTAATGTCATAATAAATGTCTATGAATCAATTTCTAATACTAATCAAGGAAGGGAAATGGAGAAGTTGTGGACGCTGGACAGCTACCTCGAAATCTCGTAACTTGTTGCTGCGAACAAGGACAGCTACTGCTCCGGACCATCACCCGAATCTGTGCACAGAGGCACATAGAGTCTTTATGAGTACGCCAACTCAGTAGTAATGAAAATAAATCATAGTCTAAGAATTATAAAACACACAGTACAAATACACCAATTCACAAAAGCCAGTAAAACACCAAGTCACCAGATAGTATTCATCAAATACATGAGTTCAAAAATCGGTTTCCAGAAATCCTTTGAAACAAGTGTGATATTAGTATATCTCGATGAATTCTCAGTAAAAAAAAACCCAGTTTGAAAATGAAGTAAATCATGGTTCGAAAACTCAATAAAATTCTTCATAAAACTGCCCCTCGGGCCATAATCATTTCTCGTAACAATTTCTTTATCATGCATTCTTACAATCACTCAGTAACAGCCCCGAGGAAAATAATCATCACTCAGTATCAGCTCCGCGGGCAATAATCATCACTCAATAGGTACCTGCGCTCACTGGGGGTGTGTACAGACTCTGGAGGGGCTCCTACAGCCCAAGTGCTATAACAACATAAGGCCTGAAAGCCTCCTCACAATACAAGCCTGAAAGCCTCACTCAGTCAGACACTCTCAATTTGCCCTTAGGCCATAAATATACCGGGTTCTCGACCTAAAACAGTGTTTCATTTTTCAATAAATAGTATCAAAATACTCATAGTGTCAAAACAATTTATCCGAAAAAGGACTGAGTGTAAAATCATAACATATCAGTGAGGAAGATATAGTAACCACATCCCCCATGGGGTAAACAGGTCGGCACTAGGCCCCAAACATGGCTTACAACCCAAATCATATCATAATATAATAGTACTAACTAAGCATAGGCTTAAAAGTCGATTTCGCAACTCAATAGTCGCTTAAGTAATGAGTATAGTTTCAACATTTGCATTCCAAAACCCATGAAAGGGTGCATAGTCTGGGATTTCATACCCTCAGGACAGGATTTAAAGACATTACTTACCTCAAACTAGCCCGAAACTACTTCACAATGCGTTTGCCTTTCGAATCAACTTTTGGATGCTCCAAATCTACCAAGTTCAGATTTTTATCATCAAATTATGCTCAATGAATAAATTCCAATTGAAAAATATCGAATTTAGCTCGAAAATTCGAATTCGGTCAAAACCCGACCCCCAGGCCCGCGTCTCGAAACTCAAAAATTTTTATACCAAAATGTTTTTCGTCCTCTCACGAGTCCGTACATATAAACAACACCAAAATCGGAGTTCGTTTGATCCCTCAAATCGACCCCTAAAGGTCTCATAATCTCAAGCCCTAAACCCACATTTTTCTACTGATTTTCATGAATTAAACACTGGGATTATGCTCCGTAGTCACCTATAATTGAGTTTTAATGATCAAAATACTTATCTCTATGAAGAACACTGATTTTCCCCTGCAAAAATCGCCTCAAAAGCTTCTTCCGTACAAAAATGGTGTAAAAATATGTTATGGTCGCGGAAGGGTTTAATTATATTCTGTCCAGGGGATTCCGCACCTGCGACCCATTATTCGCACCTGCGGGACCGCACCTGCGGTCCCCTAACCACACCTGCGACCTTCCCGCACCTACGGAGCCTTGTCCACTCCTGCGGGCCCGCACCTGCGGTCAAACTTCCGCAGGTGCGGTTACACCAGCACCAACAGCTGTATTGCTGCAATTTCCAAGTCCAAACCTCCGTTAAACACCCGAATTCAATCCCGAGCCCCTCGGGGCCCCAACCAAAAATACCAACACATCACATATGATCATTCAAACTTATTTGTGCTGTCAAAATACTAAAAATAACATCTAAACACCAAAATCACCTCGGATTCAAGCCTAAGAACTTTGATATTTCTAAAATCCACCAACGATACCGAAACTATCCAAAACAACTCCGATTGACCTGAAATTTTGCATACATATCCAAAATGACATTACGAACATGTTTCAACTTTCGGAATTCCATTCCGACCCCGATACCCTATTTTTCACTGTCGACCGAAAATCGCCAAAAACTAACTTTCGTCAATTCAAGCATAATTCTACACCGGGCATCACAAAATTATTCCGGACACACTCCTAAGTCCCAAATCACCTAACTAAGCTATTCGAGCCATAAAATCCGCGTTTCAAGGTCGTTTACCAATAAGTCAACTCTTAGTTGACTTTTCTCATTCTAAGGCCATTTTTGAAGACTAAGTGACTAAACTCTCTCTACAACCATTTCGATTTCAAGCCTATCAACTCTAACACATCAATAACGGTATAATCAATCTATAACACGTCAAATACAGTAATTATAATGCAGATTCTACGTAACGAGAGACCAAATCATTACAAATACTTTGATATCCTAAATTTATTAGCCCGCGTAATTTAAATTGATCTCATTTTCGTGACTCGAACATTCTACATTTAATTAAAAGATCTCTCTATAATCTATCTCATCACAACTTTTGGCAAGTATCATGAAAGTGTATTTGAGTTATATCATTGATAGTGGCGAGCTTTTCGTTTCATATTTTTAATAATAACGTAGTATAAATTACAATTTTATTACTCTTTCCGTTTCAAATTAGATGAGGTGCTTTTCTTTTTAATCTATTACAAAAGAAATGACATATTTCTAAATTGAAAATAATTCAACTTTAAACTCTTTATTTTACCCATATTACTCTTAATGAAATTTTTTTATAAAATACATTTGTATGACCCCATAACTTTCAAAAGTCGTATTCCTTTTTTCTTAAACTTCGTGTCGAGTCAAACTATCTCATCTAAATTAAAACGAAAGGAGTGGATTATAGAAAATGTAAAATAGTATTACTTATAATCACTTAAAAAATGATCTGATTCTATAAATATCTTATACGGAGCACATGTAAGTGCATCAAATTTACCTAAATTTAAAAGTTAAAGAAAGTGATAAAAGGTCAAGATGGATCCAACACGGCATGTGGGTTATAATGATCCACCCCCTCGTCCCCCAACAACAAATTCCAGTCTGTCACTGTAAATCAAACTTGGAACCTTTGTTTTAAAAAGTATAAATGGGACTCGTACGGGGCTGGTTTCGCGCGGAACACTCATAAAATGTCCCTAGATTTATGTGTGGGGTTTAGTTTCGTGAGATTTACGTTTCGGCTATCGGAGCTTACACCCCGGACACATCCAACGCCCAGTATACTGAGCTCGTCTAAAAAAACTTTATGCAATTGTGTATAACTAACCTTGTAAATTCTTAAATTTTCTTAATAAATAGTTGATTATTCAAAATTACTTTTTTTAAAATCATAAATCATTAAGTTGAGCGTATTTTATGTCATAATTAAAATAAAGATTATTACATGTTAACCACTAAGACTGTTATCATAGTAAATTTTAAATTAATCTTTCATTTAAAAATTATTTATTTATTAACTTTTGTTATGTCTTTATTATATAACAATCCATATTTTTTAATAATTATTTTCCTACATATTATTTATCACGTTTATGAGATACAATACTTATTAATTTAATAGCTCAGTATTAGCTAGTAACTATTTATAAATAATTAGTTATCATGGTATAGTATGGTGAATTATGTGTCACTTTATTAACTTGTTGAAATTTAAAAATAAATGATGCTAGAGAATCATATTTAAATTGTGAATTATATTTTTATATAAATTCTCTTTCAAATAGAAAGCATATTAAATAGAAGGAGTATGTTAAAAAGAATATCAAATTATAATATCGATTCTTTCGAGATTCATTACTCATTAAGAGATACATATAAGATGTCGTGTCGAATACATTACTTTTGATGTTTGAGTTATAACGACGTTGCAGCTATTTTGCATATTATGATATATGTCATACTTTTCGTAGCTGAATTATAATTTATAAATATTTTAAATATTTTTTTTTATAATGTTGTGATTTTAATATAATTTTTATAACTATTTTTATTTTATACTATTTTAAAATTTCTGAAATTAATAAAATTTAAAGATTCATAAGACTTACGAGCTTACGTCTCGTCCCATCAGAAATAAAAGCCTCACCTCATTCCCCGTCTTTTAAAACATTGCTTGGAAGTTAGAACACACACAAACACACACGACGAAAAAAATTGAAGATTCTGCCAAAACAGCTTTGAAGTATAATTGCCTTTTAAAGTGTACAGTTTGTAATCCTGAATATCATTAACAACGTTATCCTTAAACTGATTAACATAAAGTAGTAAAGTAATTAACTTTGGCGAAATGGCCTCCTGGTCACTTGAACTTACATTGTTTTTAAAAGCTGATACACTAACTTACAAGTTTCCCATTTGAACACTCAAACTAGTGATACCCTTGACTAATAAACACGTTGGACCATTGACCCTCCGCGCGTGTATCACACTTCTGCTAACGTGTCCATCCGGTCAGCTAATGTGTCCGCCCAGTCATCTAATGTGTCCGCCCAGTCAGCACTCAGCCAATTAAAACATGACACGTCAAAGGCGGGAAAATAAACCCCCATCGATTGGGGTCCCCCCTCATATAGTCTGTATTAACCTGACATACCCCATTTTCCATCACTCTCTAAAACACACTCCTCTCCTTAAACCTAGGTTAGTAATCACTCGATCTTCTTCACAAATTAATCAAAATCGCTACAAAACAAGTCGATTGGGGTCCCCCTCATTTATTCAAAAGTTGTTCGTGTATTGTTTGGTCAGAAATTTCCATTCCAGTCACGTGTTAGCCCTTGAAGGTTAGTTTCTTTGTTTTGATATTGTTTTTTGTTTTTTCGTGTAATTTCTTCTGAAAATGGGTAATAGTTGATTTTCAAAGCTATTTTCGTTTGCATGTATCATCTGTTGTTTTGAGATTAATATTAGGGTTTTGGGTAAACAGTCAAATATGGCCTATATTTTAAGGGTTTTGTCATTTTCAAGACTGATTTGGCATTTGGGGTTAAAAAATAGGGATTGTGTCCGCATGCACAAATTGGGGGATTTTATATTAGGGTTTTCGTGTAACTCAGTTTCATATACACTTTATTTTTGGGGCTTTGTTGTATTCACGAGTGATATGGCATTTTGGGTTAAAAAATTAGGGCTTTTGTCTGCTTTCACTTTATTTTAGGTCTTTTGCCTTGTCTTTGTCTTGTCCCCCACTTTCTTAAAGTTTATCACTTTTTAGTGTTAAATATATCTGACTTGGGCCCCTTCTTTTGGCAGAATTCAATGGGTGATATCTACGTGAAATTACAATTTCATCATTTGGGGGTGGTTAGTGGCTGACCCGGTTATGAGGTATGTTCATGGACAAACTTGGCCATCTATTGTTCAAGTTGACATAGATGAATTGCATATATTACAATTCCATGAATGGGCTAAGGATATGGGGTACTTAACAGTAGAAAAATATGCATGTAAAATTAACCAAAAAGGAGAATTTAGATTTCTCAAATATGATGCTGATGTTTTAGCTTTGTGTAAAGACCTGAAGGATGGGGATTTTATTGATGTGTATTTATGTCACGCAATTAATACACCTTGTGTTGATGTAGACCTAGATGAAATGTTAGCTAGTGGTGGTTTAAATGTGGAGCCCAATTATGTTCAGCCACATGTCTTTAATGAAATGCCACATGGGCAAACAACCGATGTTAATGCTAGGACAGCAAACTCACCTACTAATGCTAGGGCAACTCCCTCACCTAACAATGATATAAATAGGGGTAACACTCAGGGGAAGGGTAAAGAGAGGGCTGCTATAGGGTCTTCTGATGTAGAGTCTTCTGATACAGAAGACTCTACTGACTATGAGGGTGAGTTCTATAACTTTCATTTAGCTACTGATTATGAGGGTGATGTTGAGGGTGCTGATGAGGGTGAGTTCTATAACTTTCATTTAGCTATCCTGTTCATAAGTGTTTTAGAGCTACCAGAAACAAGATGGCTAATACAGCATGGGTAGCTAAACATTTCAAGGACAAGATTATCAACCAACCTGACATAAAGCTTAGGCAGTTACATGATTTGATTAGGATAAAGTATGGTGTGTATGTGGGGAAATCCATATGTGCAAGGGCTAAACATCAGGTCATGGGGCAGTATCTTGGTGATTACAAGAAAGAGTTTGCTAGGATATATGATTATGCTGACATGTTGAGGTCTACAAATCCTGGCAGCACTGTTGTTGTGAAGACTTCAAAGGAGACAATACCTGGTAAAGAGGTTTTTGTGGGTATGTATATTTGTCTACATGCTTGCAAAGTAGGTTGGTTGAAAGAGTGTAGAAATGTTACTGGCTTTGATGGAGCATTTCTGAAGGGTGTGTGTCAGGGTGAGCTATTATCCTGCATTGGTAAAGATGGTAACAACCAAATGCACCCTGTTGCTTGGGCAGTGGTTGAAAAGGAGACAAAGCACACATGCATGATCTGCAGCTCACAGAATCCCAAGGTGAAGGGCTGACCATCATTTCTGATATGCAGAAGGTATATTCTTCACTCTTAACTT
>ML249636.1:0-10728 GCA_005239495.1 Nicotiana undulata | reverse complement strand
CCCCCCTTGTGTTCATTCTCTCCCCTAGTATATATACAAAGTATTCTCATTTACCCAACGGTTCTTACCCGGGGTATCTAAGTCTTTTGACTATACTTTAGATTGATCCTCTGCAGCGCCGTAATGTCTTCTTCGCCGAGTAGGCCCTCTGAGGGTATGACCTCGGCCACGGCCGAGGTGCTCGTCGCTATAGTGCCTTTGAATACGACTTCGGCCCAATCGATCTTTTGCCGTTCCTCTTCATGCAGATTCTCGTTTGGTCAAATTTCGACCCATACACTATAGTTATGTACTGGTTTCTACTAGTTATTTCCTTCACAGCGTCCCAACACTTCGTAGCAAAACTAATTTGATACAACCTTCTGTTTTTCAAGTGTTCAATTCATGTGCCGTTATTTGGCATCTTAACACACTAGGAAAAAACAAGGAAAAGAAAAAGATGCACTGTACTTCTACAAGCATGGACTTCAGTACAATATTTAGAGAAGAACAAGTTATCAATGAAAGAATGCACAGCGTTCTCAGCAATAATTCCAGATTTGGCGACAGAGGTACAAGAGGAGATGATACAACTTCCTATACAGTATGTTTACTGAGGTGATCTTATCAATCTAACCTCGAGATTTCCATTCTCGAGAACCTACACTGATACGGAAAAAAGAGAGAAGAAGATGGCACGTAGCGGGAACATACTCTAAATGATGTTGCATGTAACTACCATAAAGCACAGATTATGAAGCTTGAAAGAATGAAAGGGAAATATATGTTGCTCTACAACTGTTGATCCTTATGATAACTTTCTATGATGGCTGAAAACCTAAATCGCTGCACAAATGATTGATTCTTTTGATAATGACTGCTATTGGTCGAGTTGAGAAAAGGTCGTCGGGTGGTGGTGGACTAATGTCTTCTCATCATCATCATCATCATCAAAATCAAGTCCATCTTCCCCATAATCCATTTCAACAATGATTCTGTCTTCAAGGAGCTCTTCGGATTCAGATGACTTGGCTTGTGAATATTGTCCAGTCGCACCAGAAGTATCCAAGCCCATGATTTGCATCTCTGATTCTATCAGTGCTTCCATTTGAGCCCTCTCCTTATCCCTTGGATACGTGCAATAGAGAAAAGAGTAAATCACACAGCATAATGCCATTGGAGTTCCTATGGAAGCGAACAATGCTTGTGCCAAAGCTTTGGCATTTTCTCTGTGTGTCGCAATACTTTCAACACCTTCAGGAACTGGTTTATAACCGTACACATTCTGAGCCAGTAGTCCAACAACAGGAGGAGCAAAAGACGACAGTACAGATTCAAATGATCGGTCCAGAGCATATATACTTGTTCTTGACTTCTCAGGCACTATCTCTGCAAAAATTGGACTGTTGGCACATCAGCATAATATGCAATCAAGACATTCATACAGACAATGCACAACGAGTGCTGAAATGTAACCTTAGGAAGGAACTCAATCCTCACCCTTTCCATGACCAATGATCTACTCACAAGTTAACTTAAAACGGGGTATATTTCTTTCTAATTTGGCAACACATAACAAACTAGTCTACAACTTCATGTACCAATCATTTACTCCTATTAATAATGTGTTTTCATTAGGCCTTATTTAGATATTAGATAATGACTAATTTACTTCATTGACCAAAATTCCTTCTTCCAACACTCCAATCAAAACATTTTGAGTTGCTAACCAAAGAATACTAAAGGCAAAGAAATGGACAATAGAAGTCTTGTGTGAAGATCATTACTTGTTTGTAGCTGGAGCATTCCAAGATATGCAGAACCCTGTAATAAACAGGATCAGACCATGCATGAATGCCGAGGAAGGATCGTCAGGCAAAGCCAGCATAAGGATTGCCGATAGCGGAATAGCTGAAGCTGAACTTATTTGCGCCAGAATTATCCTGCCACAATTTGGTAGGTGCCGGGATAACATGTCTCCCATCCTGCCTCCAAAGAGTCCTCCAATGGAACTTCCAACCACAAACAAGCCAATAAGTACAGCAGTCTTCTCATGGGAAAGTCCAGTAAGCTCTAACCACATTGGAGCAAAGGACAAAGCTGACCAGGGAAAAGAACCAGTAACACCCTGAGCTACAATAATCTGGAAAGATCGAATCTTTATGACCGATTTTGCTTCTTGAACGAGACCTTGCACTTCCGACATGAAGGATTTACAATTGCCTTCATCAGTAGCCTTTAGACGGCCATCTGGGAAGTGAGGATCATTTGCATATAAGCGAACCAAAATACCAATAATAATGCTGATGATCCCAACGAGATGAAATGCCAGCCTCCAGCCAGGAATTCCCAAAAATGTAACGGGCGCTATCATTAAGGAGAAAAAACCACCAATTATGGAACCAATATTGCTAGTAAGCTGTAGCCACCCAAATGCCGTCCCACGTTTGTCATCATCAGTCGAGTCAGCTACAAGAGATTGAATAGCAGGTGCAACTATGGCTAGGCCTATCCCATTTAAAGCTCTCGATACTGCCACCTTATCAAGCAAAGGTGCATAACTTTAGGAATCCATTGACATATCCATAATTCTAACATTAATGCTATTCGTGTATGTACATCAATGGACTACAAGTTGGGGGATGGTGGGGAGGTGCTGCACGCAAATGTAAACACAATCCAAAGACCTAGTGGTACACTGGTACTCGAATTGAAACACACTCTTTATTCGATAGAATCAAGAGAAAGGGGGTCAAAAGTACCCTCATGCTTTGCAAAATATCTTAAGTTTAACATCCGATCCTAATGGAGCTCCAACCTGTAAGTATGACGGAGGGTAATTTTAACTCATACTCAAAAGTAGAGGGTAACCACCCTCCACTTCCAACCAAGAGGTTGTGAGTTCGAGTCACCCCAAGAGCAAGGTTGGGAGTTCTTGGAGGGAAGGATGCCGAGGGTCTATTACAAACAACCTCTTTACCCTAGGCTAGGGGTAAGGTCTGCGTACACACTACCTCCTCAGACCCCACTTGTGAGATTATACTGGGTTGTTGTTGTTTGTTGTTGTACTCATAAGTAGAGGGTAAATTTGAACATCTTTCCCGAAGTATTTTGACACGTGGAATCCCTGGTGCTGGAGCTCCGTTAATGGCAAATACTAGACAATTTGCTAACGACAAGGGTAATTGCTGATGACAAGAGCAAATAGCCAAATACTAGACAATTTGCTAGTACAAGGGTATGAATGACCCCAAAGTAGAACAAAGGGTAAAAATAAGATACTTAGTCAAATGGAGGAGTAAATTTGGTCAATTTTCCCTAGGATCAATGAATTCAAAACCATTAAAGACAGAAAATTAAAAAAAGAGAATTGTATCTATGCAACAGACGGACCTGAGAGAAGGTAGAGGAGAAAGCGACGAGGAAAGTGGCGGCAGCCCAAAGAAAAGCACCATAGGCGATAACATGGGCCCGGTTATGGCGAGCAGCTAAGTAAGCAGCAAGAGGATAACACAGGGACTGAACCATGGACCGGAAAAGCGTGAGGGAGCCCAAACTCGTTGGATCAGCATGTAGTGCTTCACCAACTTCCTTATAAACACCAGGCAACAATGATTCGTCCGCCCTTTCCATTATTCCCGCTAAGTTCACCAGCACCAGTGTTACTGTTTCTGCCTTCATTTTTCTTCCCGAATTTCTCTAAGAAAATTGTGTCAAGATTTTGATAAATCCTTATAACTGTACAATTGAGTGGAAAATGGGGATTTGGATCAAACAGCAGCTGACAAGAGCTGATGAATCACCGTTGACCCTAACAAAGATGCCCCCAACAAATTTCAGTCCCCATTTTCCGGTCAATTTCGTTAGTCTTAAATATGTTTTTGATTTCTAAGATTCCACAACATGTCTGACGAAACCTGGGAGAGATTGCTGAATTTTATACTCCGTGACATAGTTTTCAACCAAAATGGTAAAATTAACATATGTCTATTGGCCATGAACTTTATTTCCACAATATTTTCTTTTAAAAGTGAGGAACTTTTTTTATAATAAAAAATTAAAAAGGTATCAAACCTCATCTCTAAGGGTTATTTGGATTGAAATATTAGAGAATTTTTATTTTTGTATAAACCTATAAGTCGTTTAATTTTCGGTGTAAAGCCATGCATGATTAATAATCTTCATATAAAAAAAGTATCTTGCTAAGCTCACGTTATGCGTAGGTCTGGGGTCTATTGTAAATAGTCTTATCATGCATGATTAATAATCTTCATATAACTAATACATAATTTAGTTACTAATATTATGCTATAACAAGAAATTTTATGTATGATTATATACGCGATAAAATGTAGAATAATATGTCGATAACAGTATCATATAAAATAATTTCCGTAAATTAGACAATTTCTACTAAAAATCCTTTGTGAATATTCACAAATTTATTAGAATTATTAACCTGTTTACCTACTTAATTCTCCATATATTATGTTAAATTTGTATATTTTCTTCATATTGTGACGGTAATATAGTTATAAATATCATTTGAATATGTTATATTTCTACGTAAAAAAATAAAAAATAACTGTTAATTCATTAAAGTTAGTATACTGAGTCATATATAACAAGGAACGAATCCGGAGTATGGAGTTGTCTTTGTTAGGGAGCGCTTTACCCCCTCCCCCAATGTGGGATTTCCCAGCTCGAACCCGCATTAGTCGGGCTCCAATGTGAATACCGGGTGAGAAATAAAAAAAAATTTAAATTTACTAATAATTGATAGACCAATGATGCTATAATCTACTTTTGCTTTTAATGAACTCGTGGAGTAATAAGTAATCATTTATCTTTAATCAAAGGTCTCGGGTTTAAGTCCTGAGTATAAAGTCACTTTTGTTAGAGCGTTTTACGCCCTAATATAAGACTTCCACGAATATGAATTTAATCGAGCTCCGAGGCGGATAATAAACGCGGGGTGGGAAACAAAAAAAATATTGGAGTTTGGTCAGAACAGTGTAATTCGTCAAATGATGAGAGAGTTTCTTCAAGTTGTTTGCCGGACATTATTGTTCTTGTGGAGAGTGGAGCCAATAGAGTAATCGCGTTCCCTTTCTTGTTTTGGATCCCTTAGAATATCCATTTGAAGATGCTGTTCCCATGTGGGCCTCAAAGTTTCGGCCCAAACATCAAAGTGGATAAATCACGTAGTCCACTATTCTTCACCAACGTGGGCTAGTGTGGACTTTGGACCCCTTCAAACTGACACTTGTTTTTGGGTTTTAAAGTGAATTGCAAAGATAATGACTTTTATCAATTCTTCTTTCTGGAGCGTCGGATAAGATCATAAGAATGAATATATGTCCAATCAGTAACATTGAGAGGTCTGTTAGTTTCCAAAATCTCTAGAAACTTAACTTGACTTAGGAGTTAGTAGTAATAATACAAGTAAAAACCTTACCAAAAACATAAATTTGAATATTAAAATATGAGACGGACAAGATTTTCTTAAAACTTGGCAATTCTGTCAAAATGGTTATGATAATGAAAACGATACATCTCCAACTCCAATATTGGGCCTGAGAAGAGACCCCATAAATCAAAGCCCGGTCCAGTTTAGAGTTGAAGGTCGTTATCGTAATCAATTGCGGGAATCGTGCGCTTGTACGGCCCTGTGGAGTAGTGGGCCGCCAATCCCTATCCTATTCTACTTCCTACAAACCGGCCCCACTCTCTGGAAAAGACCTAAAGAATAGTCGGATCACTAAAAAGCAAGAGTAGTGACCTTTTATTTTATTTTTTATATGAAGTATTAAATAATGGCAAATTTTATGTTTTAACTTAGTAGAATGAAGTGGGTTTAACCAAATTATACTATGACAATTGGGTAAAAATAATTCTTTTTTTTTTTAATTATTAAATATGAGTTGTTGGAGCCCCTCGACATGAAGAAAATTTCAAGTATTATAGTGAATGGGATTCAAAAGTTATTTTAGATCATACATTTGAATCTAAATTGTGATATCCTATTATATTCCACACCGTAAAAACTTAGAGAGTAATATGTATGTAGACCTTATCACTACCTTGTGAGAATAGAGAGAGTTTTTCAACTTTTTTTACTGGATCTTAACATATGATTATTTTTAAATTACGACTATTAGCCACTAGTGACTACCTAATATTCCTTTTAATTAAATGTGTTATATATTGTCTTCACATAAAGTTAAAACTTACAGGAAAAAGAAGAAGAAAAATACTCAGGAAAAGCACATCGTATTAATCTTCCCTTCCTCGAATGGCGCCTCCTGCTTGTCTGCTGGGCCGTTGCTTTCACCGTAATATAAGTATCTCACGTTATTTATAACGTCATTTTGTGTCATTAAAATACTTATTAATTTTCATATATGTTTCCCCTCTACCATTTACTTATCTCCTTTAGTTTGACACATTATTAAAATAGAATTATAAAAATTGATTGTATTACTTTAAAAAATAATATCTTTTGTTGTACATAAGATTGGATGCGGAGAATATATAATGAGGAATGAAACCCCCACGTAGATGGCGGAAGTTTGAGCAGCCAACCAAAAGGAGCTACGCTGAATTTCCAATTGGTTGTAATATTAACGGGTGGTTTACCTAAAATTCTTACAAAAATATCAAATTTGATTGCAGTTGTGACGGATAAACCAATATGTTCAACAAGTGGAAGAATATAATTCTTTTTTTTCACTTTCTTATTCGCATTGAACGTTGACATGGCACGTTTAATTGCTGATAAATATAACTTAAGTTACTATAACTTATATATTTTTTTAAAATTACTTTGCGGGTCGAGGGGAGGGGTAGTGGGCGATGAACATATTTAAATTATTCGAATGTGCTCATTAAACATATTTAAATAATTCCTCTTGCTGAAATAAGGAAAACGTTAAAATTTAAAGGTCCTGGAGTCCAAAATATGCAGCTTAAAGCAATATTTTCAGTTGCAAGAATCATTGCTTCAAGCCTTTTACCACTTTATGGGTAAATATTGGAGAATCTAAGAAGCCTTTTGTTATTGCGATTTTTGCAAATATCTGTTGTTGATATTTAGATTATTAACTGTAGATTCTTTAGCACGTTTTATGTAATTCTTAAACAGATAAATTTTATTTTTAAAAACTCAAAGGTTCATATTCAAATTTGAATCGAAATTAAATAACTTAGCCTTCCTATTCTGAGCTACGTAGTTACATGAAATGCAACAATGAGAACAAATTTTGCAACCTCAGTTAAATAACCCTCATAACATAGTGTCTATTAAACTGAATTAATCGGAGCCTTTAATGTGAATATCAAATACCGAGCGAGAAATATTTTTAAAAAAAAAAGCACTGACACATTAGTAATTCCAAGTGGCCTTTAAAAGAGCAATTTCCCAATGCAGTAGTACCCGATAGAAGGTGGTATAGTGGGAGACAAGTGGGGTTCTTCAAAATCATATATATTACTGCATGCACCTAAGGCAGGCAAAAATGCTGTCAAAATGTCCCTTAAGAATCTACATAATTCGTCGTTTATATAGTTCTTAGTATCTATTCGACCAGAAGAATATATATTACTCTACCACTACCATTCGAGAACACACAATCACACCATATATACACTCACTTTCCACTTAATAAAGGAAGTCTACTTGTTTGTTATTTGATATGAATATTGCATTGTATTGCTTTTAGCAAATATTTCTAGTTCAGCTCCTCAACAAAGCTTAGGTTTTTAAATTCATTTTAAGTACAACAACAAACCTCATATAATATCATATAGCAGGATTTAGGAAAGTAGAATGTCCACGGACTTTATTCTTATTTTATGAAGATGAAAGGTTATTTTTGATAGACCAGCGACAAAAAGCAATTTAGATTACTGAATCATTTCATGTCCTTTGAATTGAATCCTCCCCAAAAAAATTCATCAAGTCAACTAAACGTGTCCATTCAATATGACAAAAGTTAATAAAAGCAGAATTAACAACTCCGTAAGCAAAACTACAGTATATATACTTACTTGAAAGAGGACTTTAGACAGATTTCTCCCTTAAACACTAGAACAAAGTTCTTTATCCTTAATTAATCCTTTTATATAAAACTACAAACAGGAATTATTTACTTATCTCTATCATTTCCCTAGAAAGAAAAAGTCTCAAAGTCAACGTACCAGAATTGCACAAAAAGTACAGAGACAACAGACAAAGCTGTAACCATTCTAGAGCTTACGACTTGGGAATTATATGGGGCAAACATGTCATGTTCTTTATTGTACTGCTACTATACAATACATATCAATTGGCAAAGATGTGCGAAGATTATATTACCACTTCACTTTCTAATTAAGGACCTATTACTGATGAACATTGACAAAGTAACTTTTTAATTTATTGTAGCAGGTTACTTGATTATTTTCAAATTTAATACTCATATATTATGTACAATATATTATATTATTTAAGCAACCTAATAGTTTCTTTTTTATATTTTTATATTGTATTAGAAGTCAAACTTCAGTTAGCAAGAAGGAACCCTAGTCAGCTAGCACCTTTTGGGCCTTCGGGGTGTTTGTCAAGTGTTAATTTCTTTTCTTATCGGATGTCTCGTAGGAACTAAAGTGTTACTCTCCACGGTTCACTTTGAGTGATTATTTTGGTCATTTTCATACATATTAAGTAATTTACTTTTTAATATTAATTAATAATATAACTAAATATATTAACCTTAATTTGTTCAATGAAAATATAACAAATACTCCTAGGCTATTTACAACAACGGTAACTTTGAAAAAAAAAGTTAATTCTTTCTTGATATTTGAAAAGATAAAATATTATAGATAACAAAAAAAATAAAAAATTAATTAAAGTACACTGAAGGGAGTAATTAATTATTGTAAACTTCTTTACTATGTTAATAACTTTTGTGGTCCAGCAACTATCTTTTCCACAGGTTGATAGATTTATGCTGATAACATGATGTGGTCACACATACTGCTATGATACTTCATTTTCGTTTGTTTTGGGATGGAGAAAGAGGCCCCCACCTAGCTATCCCAGATTGAGGACTTACAATTATAATAGCTAGTACTTCCCTTTTACTTATTGCTTTATTTATTTTTCTTATAATATATAAAAGTTTTACAACTCTACTCACTTTACGATAATCTTTAGACTTATCGGGATCTGAAATTTAAAAAAATTAGTCTGAAATGAAAAAATTGCACTTCAGATGCACTTAATGCCAAATAGGTATGAAATTCAACCAATAGTTTCATACACTTAAGACAAATAAATCTGAAGTAAAAAATTGGACTTCAGATGCACTTAAGGCCAAAAGGTCTGAAGTGCAACAAATGATTTCCTACACTTAAGGCCATGGGCGAAGATACCTTATCACAAGGGTGGTCAATTGACCACCCTTCGTCGAAAAAGTACACTGCGTATATAGGTAAAATATTATATTTTAGAGGTATATGACATATGTTGAACACCCTTTATTGGAGAATTTTTTTCACTTCAAATTTGACCACCCTTGGATAAATTTCTAGCCTCGCCACTGCTTAAGGCTAATAAGTCTGAAGTGAAAAATTGCACTTCAGATGCACTTAAAGCCAAATAAGTCTGAAGTGCAACCAATGGTTTCATGCACGTAAGGCTAATAAGTCTGAAGTGAAAAATTGCACTTCAGATACACTTAAGGCCAAAAGGTCTGAAGTGCAACAAATGCAGTCACGACCCAAATTCCCAACCTCGGGGATCGTGATGGCGCCTAACACCACACTTGCTAGGCAAGCCAATGTTAGAAATCGTTTAGCTAATTTCCTTGATTAATTACTTGAGCATAAATAAATAAATTTCAATTGAGCCTAATTAAAACAATTCCCAACAAAATAAAATAAAATGATAACAATAGCCATTTAAATAGAACGAATCACGAACTAATTATGTAAACAACTCTAAGACTACCCCAGGGTCTGGTGTCACAATTCACGAACTACTAAAGAATACTGCAAATACTGAGCTGAAAGAAATAGTGTAATTGTTCTGGATATACTAAAACAATTTTATAAAAATAGGAGAAGACTCTCGGGATTTGCGAACGCCGGCAGATATACCTCGTGTCTCCGAATAGATAGATGGATGTTCTAAAAATCTCTACTGCTGGCTATTACATGGATCTGCACAAAAGAGTGCAGAGTGTAGTATCAGTACAACCGACCCCATGTACTGAGTAAGTGTCGAGTCTAACCTCCGCGAAGTAGTGACGAGGCTATGGCGGGGATTTAACGATAAACATGTGATATTAATATATGTACGATAACACAATAAAATAACTATGCACGAGCAATAAAATTGTAACGACCTGGTCTGTCGTTACGTAAAACCTGCATTATAACTGTTGTTAGTGGCTTATTATATGTTGGTTATTCTATTATTAATGTGTTAGAGTTGATAGGCTTGAAATCGAAATGGTTAAATGAGAATTTAGTCNTGTAGAATTAGGCTTGAATTGGCGAAGTTAGTATTTTGGCGAATTCCGGTTGATAGGCGAGATTTTGATCCGAGGGTCGGAATGGGATTCCGAGAGTTGCTGTAGCTTTTTAGGTCATTTTGGACTTGCCCGCAAAATTTTAGGTCATTCAGAAATGATTTGGTTGGGTTTTTTTATCAAATGCGCGTTTCGGAAGTTTTTGGAAATCATAGGCTTGAATCCGATGTAA
>ML249635.1:8120-79868 GCA_005239495.1 Nicotiana undulata | reverse complement strand
GGTCGTTTTGTGCTGAATAATGAAGAGAAAGCCGACCTAAGGTTTATATATATCAAGTTTGGAAAAGTCAAAGAGGTGCTAGCTTGGCACCCTAGGATTGGTCCATCGTCCGATGCTTATATCCTTTTATGCCGATGTCGTATGAACGAACGGTTAAGAGAGTTGGAAACTAAATTCCAAGACCTTCAATTTGGTATATAATATGTCCCAATATTACCTCATATAACACATGAAATCTATTGCTCAAAAAGCTATAGTGATCCACCTGCTTGTCATATATGATGTTTGTGCAGTCTCGCGAAACTGAAAATATCTCTCTACTCCTACATCGTATCGTTGAACGGTTTAATGAATTGGAAACTATACTTGTAGATCTTCAATTTGGTAGGTATAACATCCCCTAATTATAAGTATATTGGGAGAAAAGTGCAGTTACATTCGACCTAAGTTTCAACAAATTTATTAATGTAACTTGTGAAGACCTATTCCAACTTCTATTCCAAAACTTTCTTGACTTCAAAACGTAGAACAAGACTATCATATGAAAAAATTAAATCATAGCATAACCTCCTTATAATTTAATTAACCATAGTCTCACCCTAAAGTACATGTTATAACATTCCAAACTCGTCGACTTTTGACGAAACTTATTCTCTTCAGTTGGTTTAGCTTTCCAATCCTCTTGGTACTCGTTATTCATGATCTTAAATATTTGTAACCTTCAAGGTAACATTATTAACTTACTATATATTCCATCAAATATAATCTTATTTTTGAGCTTACTCAATTGATTTACGATGCACTCTCACGTACGAAAAATGGGGTGTAACATTATCAATCAATGAAATTCACTGTTTTTGCTCTAAATGTTTGTTGATGTTTCTTAGATAGCTAATATCCTTAGATTGAGAAAGAGAAAATTGAATCCATGATCGCTTTTGAAGTAGCCTCAGTGGCCATGAGTGATATCTGTTAAAATCTGGTACTTAACTTAATTATGCAATTTTTCAATGATGCCAAAAGGGGGGAGATAAGGTGTGCTTTTGCTTTGGACTGTGATGTTTATAACCTAATGAGCCTAGTCCTTGATGATTTGTGTCTTTAAAATGGAAAGTGTTCTAACAGTGTGTTGGTGTTGAGCTGAGTTGAAACATGTGTCATGCTTATGAAAAGCACGAAGTTTGTCATCATCAAAAAGGGGGAATGTGATGGCCTGAGTAAGTTTGTTTTGATGATTGACAAAGGAACACATGCATGAACCAGGTCCACGGACAGTGTACACAGGTGACATGTGTAATCAAACAAAAGGCTTGCACGTGAAAGGGATTAGTATAAGTGGTTATATCTGATATTCCCTTAACGAAAAGGTTGCATATTTGATAAGGAGCGGGACTCCTTACTTAAAGAAAACTATATCCAAGATAAGGGAAGAGTTAGAAGTTAAAGTTGACTAGAACTCTTCCACCAAGGAAGAGTAAAGCATTAGAACTCTAGCTAATCTTTATTTACTGACTCTATAAATATCAGTGTGGTTCTCTTTTACAGGTGATGCACACATATTGAAGTTAAGCAAGAATTGAGAGCAAAATAGCAAAGCATTTTGTGAGCAATTCCTATGAGTTTTCAGAGTGCGATCTTGAAGGTACACGAACCAGATTGAAGTAGATCCATAAAGAGTTTTATGTGTCTTTCTTTATTTCTAGTTCAAAGTGTAGTAGGCGTTTTGTGTTGTACCTTTCAGCTTTCTTAGAAGCAAATTGTACTAGGTACCTGAGTTGTATCTTTCAAGCTAGAGTTAACTTGAAGTAGTCGCAACAACTTGTGGTGTGTTGCTATAAGGGTTAGAGTTAATCCTTAGGTTTGCAAGAGGTTGTAAACTCGAGTTGTTCAAACTAGAGTTAACTTGAGCAGTCGCAACAGCCTGTGGCTGGTTGCTATAAGGGTTAGAGTTAATCCTTAGGTTTGCAAGAGGTTGTAAACTCGAGTTGTTCAAACTAGAGTTAACTTGAGCAGTCGCAACAGCCTGTGGCTGGTTGCTATAAGGGTTAGAGTTAATCCTTAGGTTTGCAAGAGTTTGTAAAGTTTGTTGTTGGCTCAGTGTTGTAGTGAAGTGTTTGGAGAAAATCTTACTGGGTAGTAGGGCGGAGTTTTTTCACCTTTTGAGTCGGGTGTCTCCCACGTAAAAATCGTTGTGTTCTTTAGTTTTTGCATTTATTATTCCGCAACAATAGTATAAGGAACACATAGAAGAACCAAATCCTTCTATAATATGTGCACGCGAAAAATTATACATCACACAAATCACCCCCTCTTGTGTGGTATTGAAGTATAAAACATCACCTTCAAGCACACCGCGAACACTGATGGAATCAAGCCATCTCGAGAGACATCCAAAGTAGAGATCCATCATTAGGCCTTCTACATTTCTATATTCAATTTGATTTTTCAAAAGAAAGAGAGAGAGGAAAAAACAAAATCTTTAAGTGTGCACACATTTGTAATCAGTATCTCCAAAGTTAATAGAACGAACACTTTCCTTTTCAGTCGAGAACTCTTTCTGAATAATGTAGGACATCCCTTTGTCACTTTTGAATAGTGTTGATTATTGCCATGTTTGTCCCATCAACTCCCATTTATATATAGTAATAGTAATAATTGTAAAGTAGTTATAGTGTGAGGTGAGTAACATTCATTTAACAGGCTCAGCATATTAGATCAAATTAGCAATTGGTTCTCAAATATTTAGGCCTTTAGATAATAAGTCCCTTATCTTGTAGTCGAGTGTGTACACGTTTGAACACCAACAACATACCCAATATAATCCCACACCGTGGGGTCTGGGTAAGGTAGTTTGTATGCATAGAAAGGCCGTTTCCAATACACTCGGCTCAAAAAAGCATAAGCACCACATTAATGAAACACGTTTGAACACCCTAAAGCTATTATGTCCACAAAAACCACTCCAAAAACGAAGTTGGGCCAGAAATATAAATTCCTACAGAGTATGTTTCTAGGGAGACCTCTACCAAAAGAAAATAATGTAGATAGTCCCAACAAACAAAAGATGGAAGTACCTAACCATCTATTCATCTACTTTAGTTTTTACATCAGAGAACTGCATCAGCAGCCTTCAATCGAGCTTTGCCTTCTACCTTATGTTAACCTAGAACTCCTGCATCCCATTTCTGTACATGAACTTTTAACCTGACTAGCTCACCATACCACAGAACCTACCGGTGGAGAATAAAACAATGAAGTAAATTAAGCACCTAACTAAAAGAATAGTCACCTCTTCAATATGTATCAAACAAATAGATATTCAGAGGAACAAATTTTTGGCTCAGCCACATAGGAGGGTTCGGTAAAGGTTCTCTCTGTTTCCAGTAGATCACCTTGAGACTCCTCAACTGCATTTCTTCTCATTTCTATGACTTTCCTGTGAGAGTTTGAATGCAAAGATGGAACAAATGTGGGACTAGCAGCAGGCCGATACTCTGGGAGTAGTCGGCCGGAACGATAACGAACTCCACAGGCATTGCATAGTGTCTTTGGACCCAATGGTCCCTCCCTCCATTGTGGTGTCTTTGTTACTTCACAATGTGTGCACTTTTTAAATAAACTAGACTCCATGACACTAGATTGCTGTGACAATTCTCTCCTCTTCTTTTCCTTTCCCTTTTTGGCATCAGAATTCTTCTTGGCTGCAAAAGCTGTACAAGATGTGGGAGCCATCAAAATCCATGGATTCAAAGTTGATGATCGTGCACGCTTAGAGCGACGGCCTTTAGTGCCAATTTTGAAGGATGTGCTCTTTCCACCAGAGCAGGAGCTGTTGTGTACAAGAACAGAAATTGGGCTTTGTGTCCGGAATAGAACAGTCCCTTGGTCCTCAGGAAATTCATTCTGATAGAATAGCACCGAGTTAGAAATTTCGTCGACATAAGCAAAAGCTATTTCTGCCTAGTAATGCTACTTCTCTAAGAGTTGATTACAAGATTTCAACAAAAAGAAAACGAGAGACAAAAGAATTAAGGAAGTTTGAGAGTTCAGTTTTCAATACTTTCTCATATAGCATTGATTATACAGGTGACAAAGCCGCAGGTCACTAAAAAGTTTTGAACATGTTGTGATTGTTTGCATGTCCATATAAGCATTTCAACAATGAAGAGAAGAAATTTGAAATTGAACAACTGCATAATACTCGTGATCATTAGGTCGGGGATTGAGATTAATTCCAAAACTTCAGATCTAGAGACACACTTAAGAGCAGCAAGAAGATAAGAGGGAGAGCGAATTAGTCACCAACAGGTCAACACGCAAAATTCACCAATCTACATAATCAGTCTACTTTCACTAAAAAAGTAGGGATGACTATTATAGAATATTATATACAGTCAAACCTCTCTATAACAGCTTCGTTCCGAATATTTTTGGTTGTTATAGCGAAGTGTTGTTATAGAGATCATATATTATAACATAACATGAAAATTGGTTCTGAAAAAGCTTGGCTTTTATAGTGAAGTATTGTTATATAGGGATGCAGTTATAGAGAGGTCTGACTGCAGTATCATTCAGCAAGATATTAAACTCAACATTTAAAACCTCTACGTGTGGGAAACAATTTCAAGTCCCTTTTCCTCCTATAATGCTAAAGCACTACAATTTATGAAAATGAAACAAATTTAGTGTCATCACAACTACGATAGGACTGATTTATTCTCTATATTTCGCTATCAAGTAAGGACATAATATCAAGACATCGCTGTTGTTTAGCTTTAGAATTCCAGGAAAGAATGTCATTACTTCCATTTGTATCAAAATAAACTCTTTTAGGGACAGGTAAAGCAGGGATGCTTCCCTTTAGCAAAGTGTATAGCAAAACACATATTTGAAAACCAAAGAAAGAATTAATAACTAATTAATAAAATAAAAAAAAGCATATATGCTGTCCAAGTTAAAACTCACAGCTGCATTCAAACAGCCATTGGCATTATGGCCACGGGACACTGGAGGTAACGCCATAAGTGCATCCGGTGGGATTGGCCCGAGTAACTGGTACAGGCTAGGATCCCAATCTCCAGGGAGGCCGTCGTCTTCCAAACTTTCCAAGGGGAAGTCCAAACTATTGAGTAAGCTTTCAAAGTCTTCATCAACAATAGGCCCCATGGGAATGCCATCCCAATAATTTTGTTTAACCATAGTAATATTCTGAGATATACCCAAGAAGCATTAGAACTATATAACATGACAAAAGATACTCATACCCACCCCAATTTTGTAAACAAAAATAGGTCAAAGCAAATGGAAAACGCGTTACATAGCCATTATGTAACGGAGCCAAAATTTTCACCAAGGGAATTCAAAATATAAATAAGTAAATACACCAAGAACCGAGGAGATTCAACATTTATTATATATAGATAAAAAATAATTTTGACCTTTTATATACTGGAACAAGGACTCAAGCACATCATTCATACACATAACCCATAAGGGGAGAAGCTATGTTGGCCCAAGGGTGGTCAACTAACCACCCTTTACCGAAATATTATGCTACGTATAACGTAAATTTGAACACCCTTATTGAATTTTCTTGCTTCGCGACCAAACTCATGCATGTATCTCACCTTTTAATTTCCTTGACTATCTCTGTCACTGGTTTAGTATTGGACGGAAACCTAAGACTGCTAAGTTCAAATTAAAGAAAAGGAAAAGTATACAGCGTAGGTTTATTATGTTACCGTATTCAAATATTATACGAATACGTGTATTATGCGTATGCAAAACCTAGTAGGTAAGTTAGAAAGTCACTAGTACTGTACTTAATTTACGCGTATTTGCCATGGTATATTTGTCCTACCAAAAGTAGGAGTCTACTAAGATTCGAAGTATCACAGAATCTTCTCATTTATCCTCAAACAAAAACGATAGGCGAAAGGTAAAATGTTTATTAATTAATTAAATTTTCCAAGGTAATTCCTAGCACATAAAGTAGGTGCTGTTACAGAAAGAAAATCTTTGCTCGAAACAATAATTCTGACAAAATCGTGAGACATAATAAAAAAAACCACAATAATATATTATTTTCGAAAATATTGCCAAATTTAGCATTAGAAATGTTTTCTAGATAGTTATCAAAACAAAATTGTTTTCTAAAAAGTTAAATACATGATTTTTGGTGGAAAAAAATGAATGCTCCTATTTGTTACTATGTCAGATCAAATTCAAACAAAAATTGTTAATTGACCAATAAATGAATCACAAATTTTTAGATGTTATCACACTAATCCTTTTTTTATTAAATTATTCTCCTTTCATTTTTGTACCTTTTTTGCATCCATTTTATTATGACCAAAATTTATCTATAATATATAAATTTCATCTTCTATTTTTAAATACGTGAAATTTAATATTTTACTACTCCGTATTTTTATTCATTCATTTTTACAAACATTAATTACTAGTCTTTCAGCATACGTATTATTTTGAAATATTTTGCAAAGTAATGGTTGCCATAAAAACAAGAAGACCCAATTGTTTAGCAATGATTCGTTAAAAAGGCAACCCAATTGTTTTCCCAAAACTTCTCCTCTTGAATTTTTTTTCCAAAAAGGAGAAAACCCTCTAACAAAAATCAGAGACCCAAAACATCAAACTTGCCACTTCGACCAAACAGAGAGCCAGAGACCCAATCAGTAATAAATTTGCACCAATTTCCTCAGCCGCCAAACAGAATTACGCTGAACAATTCAGGCTAAAAATGTAAACAGGTGACAATGTTGGAGACATGGGTATATATGTAAAGAGAACCTCAGAAAAGGGAGGCCTTTTTTGCATGTCCAAAAATGTATACTTACCATGGAACAAAACCCCCTTAAACCCTTGAGCGCATCATCACTGCACTTTCTGGAGATTTTTCAGAGAAAAGGAAAATGAAAAGATAGGGTAAGAAGATAAATAGAGGGAGCAGCTTTTACTTTTGTTTCCTGAAATCTGTGTCTTGGATTCTACTTTTCGGTGAAATAATAAATGGGTAGAGAAAACGTTAGGATGAAGTGCAGGAACAGGGAAAGTTAAAATGGTCGGCGGAGCATGTGATGTTTTTGGAGGGAGCGACAATCGTTCTCATGAATTTCTTGAGGTGTGGACCCCAAAGGAGGTGCTAATGCTATCTGATTGCTCAACCGGAGACTGGGGCCAAATTAAAGGTGTCTAACGGGCCGGGTTGACCCAGAACCGGACCGACTCAGACCGGTTTAAACCGTAACTGGACCGGCTCGGTACGTAGTAGGCCGGGTGGGGTTGGGTAGGAGGGGTAAAGGGGGTTGATCCGTTTATGTTTTTGTACCGGTTAATCGGACCGGTCAACATGAACAGTGATGTGTACTGGTTTAACCGGACCGATACAACGGCTAGAATATTTTTTTTTTTTGTATTTTTTTTTTTTTTAAATGTGGGCCCCACTTGAACGTTGGCAACGGTCACCCTGGCAGGGATCCGTTGGCCAACGGATGAATTGCACTAATAGCCCTTTTTGGGCCTTTTTTTATTTAAAATTTAACACTTTTTCAATTTATAAAATTAACCTTCTCTAAAACTATAAATACACGCATTGCATGAACACCCATTTGGGCTTGAGAAAGCCAAATCGGGTAAAGTCACTCAAACTACCGAGATGTATAGAGTGAGTATTTATGTGTGATGATTATATCACGACCCCAATCATAACAAGCTTGTCCTAGATTCTTGATATCCATTAGATACTCACCTAGGTGGAAGTCACTTCCCTAGTGCCTTTTATCACTTGAAAAACTCTCACAAAAATATTGTACTTAGATTACTCTTTAGCATTCAATAGTATCAAACTTAGAATTGAATCAATCTCAACTATGGTTAGAAGTGCAATTAGAAACAACACACACATCTAGATTAGTTAGACACCCGATTACAAACCAAATTAACTCCCTGTGAAAATCGATCCCGACCTTATCAGGTAAAACTGCATCGACCACTCCTCGCTACTTTATAGTGGTGTAGTGTTGGAACCGATCAGTATTTAATATGAACCGATTTTACCCTATACAGTGCAGCGGACGGGGCTGCTCTTCCCTTAACTAGAGATTTCGTGTTCGAGCCCTGGATATAGATAAATCTTGATAGGGAACATGCCTCCCTGAATGGGACCAATCCGGTTATACTCGGGCTTCAATGTAGGTACTAGACATCGGGTTGGAAACCAAAGAAAAAGATATGTGAAGGGCACGAAGCATTAGTTAAAATATTACTCCCTCCGTTCATTTTTTGTTGTCCGCTTTTGACATGGTATTCTTCTTAAGAAAAAATAAATAAATGATGTATATATTTTACAAATTTATACATAATAATGATAGCATTTTAAAAAATCTTGTAAATTTATTTGGGAAATAAGTAGTTAATGATAAGGGTAAATTAGAAAGAAAAAAAAGGGGATGGTTTTTCTATTGATTTGCTAAAATTGATAAATAAAAGTGAAGACAAATTTTTCGTATAGTGGATAAGTAAAAGTCAACGTAGAAAGTATAATATAGCAACCTTTTCACGGCTTGTTTGGATGGTTGTTACGTATCGTTTTATAATGTATCATATTGTACTGTATTGTATTGTACTGTATCGTTTGATAAATACAATGTTTGGATAGATTGTGGCGTTTGCCATCGTTTCATGATATAACGCACCATCAATATCAAGAATAAACTTGCAATATTATAAAGAAAAACTATGATACAGGGTAAAATTATTATATAAAAAGGCAGGGTAAATGATAAAATAAAATTATTTAATAATAATGAAGGGTGAGATTGAGAGAAAAAGAAAAGGTAACGACGCGACCACGCCAAATCGATCGTTACATAAAGTGACACATTTCGTCGTTATGTAACGACGAATTTAACGATACGATACAATGAAATTTTAGTAACATTCAAAACAAACATCAAATTTAAAGTAAAAAAAATACAATACAATACAATGGATAACAACTATCCAAACAAGCTGTCAATTTCTGAAGGAAAGTTCGTGTATAAAAGTTGAAACTAATAATCAGTTGAGGATAAACGGGGGTATTTATGGAATATTACAGCAAATTTATCCTTTGAAATCAATATAAGTAATACCTTAAACCATAAGGGAGAAAAATAATACAACTACTATCAGTCCAGTAAAAATAGTGACGGCTGATGCTTAAGAGGAAGTCAGAACTAAAACACAACTTTAGGGAACGCAAGGTGACAGATGATCGTGCTAAACATGGAAGCAATTTAGACTTTTTTGATAGCTTAATGCAATATGATGTACTTTCTGTTTTGCTTTACCTTCCTTTGAAAATGATTGTTTAGATACTATAAGTGTGTTAGGTATTTTCCAATTTTCTCATGTTTTGTTACCACATTTGATTCAAGAAAACCATGGAAGGGAGGGAGAAATACTTTTCTTAAAGGCGGTATTTTCTTCCTCCATGCATATTACTTTCAACGACGATAACATACCCAGAATGATTCCATAAGCGGGGGTCTGAGGAGAGTACGATATACGCAACCTTACTCCTACCTTGTGTGAGGTAGAGAGATTGCTTTTATAGATCCCAAGTTCCATGCATATTACTTGAGTATAATATGAATCGAACAAAACTAGAGGGAAGAAATTCAATTACTTATTTACTTCTATCTAATTCACAACGATTACATATCCTCGATTTTTACTTACCGTCCTCTTTCAGGGTCTTTTACTATATCCTCGTCATCTCTCCCCTTTAGTCTCAGGCAAACACAGCATTAGTTCAACTATGATGTAGCAGTCAGCAACAAATTACTAAGATGTAACAGTCAGCAACAAAAAAAAGGCATATTTTCCTCAAGGAAAAAAGCATATTCTCACAATTGAGTTTACCAGTTAGTAGAAACAGTGTATTTCTGCAAACTATACAGCTGACACCAATGCAGCAGACTGCTGGCGTGCTATTTGATTGAATCAAAGAATAGTCGTTTTCGTAAAGCTTTTGCAGTTCTATATACATACACACACATACACAGATCATGGTTTCGCTTGAACAGCTTTAGAGACATCGAGATGATTAAGACGGCAGGTTCCAAGAAGATATTCAGGAAGCTCCTCTGTTGTGTTGGCCTGTGAAGAAAGACATTTCAAGGAGATATCAGATAGTTGTTCCAATAAGACACTCAATGCTTGTCAACTACATTGAAATTCAAGGTAATTGACAACATTGGCACTTTCCACAATTTAAAACCATTTGCTTAAATGGAGAATGGGACATGAACATTACCTGGACAAGAAACGCCATTTCAATGACAAGATTGTTTAGATATCCAACAACAAGGCTTACAACGCCCCTTGCCACAGTAGAAGAGCCAACATCGATATCAAGCTGAAAGATCACAAAATTTTTTGAGAATCCGCTATGAGGAAAAAATTTCTTCCATGTTAAAAAGATGATGTTTCACTGTGGAGGTATTTGAATGTCAATGCAAGGAGTATTATTTCACCTATTATTCTAAAGATAGTTAAATTTTGACCTACAACTTTGTAAAACCAACGCTTCAACATATAACAGCAACCTCAAATTGCCACATCAATCAAACAGCAACTGAAAACCCTCCCCCTCCCCAGTAATCTTCTATCCTTCGTCGCACCCAACAACTAAAAGGAAGATGAAAAAAAAAACCAAAACCCATGAACTCATCCACATGAAATTAGTGCAACCGAAAAGTACTGATGACCACACACCTCTGCTGAGAAGTTCAAATGTTCAAAGAGGGTTAAATGGGTTGTTAGATGTCCCACATTGGTTCAAGACTCAAGCAAGGAGTATCTATGTTATTAACTTGGTAAAAGTATTCTACTTTTGCTGAGAGGAGATATTGAACTTCTGCCATAGTGGAAGTAGTTCATTCACACATCTTGGAAATGGGCGTTATTAACTGCACCAACTATTAGTATCTAAACATGCAAACAAGATTCATGCATCTTTTCCTGTCAAAATACTCTTGAAAATTACCTCCAAGTAGTTCTTTCCCCGAAAATAATTAATTTCAAGCGCTTGACCTACAATGCATGCTTTCTTCCCAACACTCTGCTTGACTATCCATGGTCCCTGACAATAAATAAGAGTAAATATCAAGATTCCTGATCTTTGAAAGGATTGAAAAATTGTTAAAGTGCTATTAGCAGTGCTGATAAAAGCACATAGTCCAACCAAAAAGCAAGCAAGAAAGCACAAAAGAATTACAATGCAGGACTCTAGGATGACAAGTATTCTGGGAAAATAACTTGAGCATGCAACAACCCTCTCTGGATTTCTCCATTAAATTAAAATTTCTTCGGTTATGATTGTCTTTATTGTTGAAAAATGACTTTGAAGTTGTAAAATTGACCTCTGAGAAGTGAAAGGGATCATGCCTGTCATTGGAACTGGAAGAGGCATTCAGTTTTCTTAAGATTGTGAGAGCAACTTGCTGCTGTGCAGTTAATAGCTGCAAGCTCGGAAGGTACAGGGCAAAAGTTCTACCACCAACCAACATTGATATGGATCGGTGCAAATACAACAAGACTGATGGCATGCCCTAGCTTTTTGCTAATGCGTTGAGCAACTTAAATAAAAATAAGCATTATTATTAAACATGTAAGAAAGAAAAAAAAAGAGTCTGTTCAATCTCAATTATCAGAAAACAAACCTTGGATATGTATGGTATGAGCTTGAAACTTGAATTTCTATAAGCATCATCTCCTTTGACGAAACTCTCCAGCAAGGGTGCATTTTCTATAGGAGTGTCCATCATATAGTAGAGACCAAGACTGTATGTTGTTGAACCTGGTACCTGAATGTAAGAAAATTCAGCTAAATGACGGATTTCTCTAGAATTCCGAAAGAAAAAAGAAAAGGCATATAGAAGAAGCTAGAGAATATACCTGTATATTCACAATGAAGAAAAATTCTGGACCACCCTTAGCTGCATATTTCTGCATATAAAAATTGGTAAGCAGCACGTTTACAGACCACATGTATGTTAAGTGCCATTGTCTTCACAGAATAAGATAAGAAACCTGAACAATGCCCCCTGGCCGACCACCAAGATCATCTTCTCGCTTGTCAGACTTCAGCCAATCTGCAGCAACCATTTTCATCAGTGTGCCTTTTGCCTTGATCTGTAACAGGCACACAACCAGCAAATGACATCAAATAAGGACAAAGCACATAGCTTTGAAATATAATTGTGAACTAAACAAATTTGACATGAGTAGGACAAGAACCCCAGAGTATCTCATGCACACTAGCGTAGAAGATAACTAGCCAAGACGCCCGCAGGTTTTCTGGAGTGAAGTTTCCTTGCTGGTATGCCATTTTAGATATGTTTTAAGAATGATGGTATCACAAACAATGGGTTTTGTTTAATGCAATTTAACTAACACTTGGTTGTGGTACATGTTGAGTCCCACATCGGTGGGTGTGGGAGGCCATTTGTCTCCTTGTATAGCCTTGGGCAATCCTCACCTCATGAGCTAGCTTTTGGGGTTAAGTTAGGCTCAAGGTCCATTTTCTTTAACATTGGTATCAGAGCCAAGCCCACCACAATTTATTGTTACCGATGTTGGGCCCTCATTTATGTTGACCACACTCCAGTTTGCAGCCCTGGGCGTGAGGGGGGAGTTGAGTCCCACATCGGTGGGTGTGGGAGGCCATTTGTCTCCTTATATGGCCTTGGGCAATCCTCACCTCATGAGCTAACATTGGGGTTAAGTTAGACCCAAGGTCCATTTTCTTTAACAGTACATAAAGATATTCTGGCTTTTGCCGAGCGATGATCAGTAGGTTAGGTTACAAATTTAACATTATACTGCTGGAAAATCAAACCAGAGAAATCAATTTTAAAAGGGAAGCTTTTCCAGTTCTCAAGATAAATTGAGACAGATGAACCACACAAAATTGAACTAGAACATGCTTATGAAATAACAAGACAGTTATAACAGAATCAACAATGAAATCCCACCTTCTTACGATCTTCTAGATAAGTCTCTCCCCGAATAAGAAAAGTTGACGGATCTGTTTGGGTCCAACTGCAAGGCAAATTACAAGTTGGATCTTTTGTAAGAGTGGACCCGTAGTAGCACAACAATGTACCTTCCTTCACCTTCTCATGCAGATCTACATAACCCCGCTTTTGAACTGCAGTTGAAAAGAATCTCAATCCTCGGAACTTCAACATTTCCATTAATTGAGTTTGTCAAAATAGCAACACACATCAAACTCACCAGCAAGATCATGCAACTTTTTCACAAAAACAGCAGCAGATGATAATCTGGCATGCCGCATGTCCTAAAAAAAAAAGAAGTAAAAAACACAAAGAAAGAGAAAGACGTAAGGAAATACAAGAGAAAAGAAACATCTGGAAATGTACTTATCTGCAAAAAGATGATGGGTCAAGGCAAGTACGAGAAAGAGGGGATAAGGTCCAAAATAGACTAGCACATTAGGGTTTAATGAAGGGAATCAATAAATACTCAGAAAGAAATGAAGCTTTTCCTCGGGAGATGGCGTGAGTTAGGGGGTAAGAAAATTAATTTAATGAATTAACATTGTCAGCAATACCTAAGATGTGGAAGTCATAAAGACTGCCTATTTGGTGGATTCAAGTCTATATGCCTTGAAACCAGATAAAATACATAATCCAGACCACATAAACATACATAAGGTGCCGTTCAAGTAGAAGTTATTTGAAAGAAAGTTTCACATCTTTAATTACTTGTAACAATTGATACGCATGCTTTTATAATAAAATTCATGCCTAGCCTCCTGCATTCCTGGAAAGCTACCGGCTCATATAGTAGCTTCCAAAGATAATAGCTTAAACAGGTAATACCTGAGAGTACGTTTCTGGGCCAAAATCAGAAGGCCAGCCATTTTCTGATTCGTCATAATCAAGTGGTTCTGAGACATCAAAAAACTCATCCGATGCATCATTTAATCCCATCAAGCTTGCATGTTCTGAAGGTGATTTAACCACTTCTTCCTCCTCCATATCTGCCATATTCTTCCTATTTTCCAATCTGTTTTGTACTTCAACCTTAACTTCTTCAATTTGATGCAGTCTTTTGTTTCTCACCTGCTCCTCCAAGAAATATGAGGAAGAGCAATCTCCTAATTTTGCCCTAAAAAGCTCCCTTAATGCTACAAATGCAGCAGTAAATTACTAGTTGTGCCCCCATGAGCAGTCATAATGTGTAAATATGAATAAAATTTACTAATAAACGTGCATGAAACTAGATCAATGAAAACGCACCACCGAGTCTCCCTAGCATGTGGATTGTTATACATCTGGATGAAGATGTTCGTAAGTAAGACTTCCAGAATTTCCAATCAATAGCAAGCATATGCTTGACTACTGACTGCTTCCTTTGATTCACAGGCGATATTACATATCCTCCACCTGCAACGATTAGCAAACTATATCCATCATGTGCAGCTCTACTAAAGGTAGTCTTGTGCAAAAAAAAGAAGGGCGGCAGAAGCATATAACTCATGTGATGTAACTATCAAATTATCAACCATACACAATCTGCAGAAAATTAGGCATCCATGCACTATGAGAATTTCTCAGTTTTAGATCATCCATGATAAATTGCATATCCACAAGTGGTGAAACAATCGAATTTTATACTCGGTCTACGTAGTAGGCATATATTACTTTTTAGGCAGGCACGAACATAGCCCTTCTGACGTGGACACTTCTGATGAAACACCGAATGGTACAGAATAACTGCACGAGTAAACAGATAGGTCATACTCAGACCTAGCAGCTTTAAAAGCAGCCAAAGACCAGTTGAACAAAGAAATTGGTACCATATGTTCCGTCATCTTCCCTTCTCCAATAGCGCCGCAACAGAAGATCTCTTCTCTTCATACTCCTGCAATAACTCATATCAATTATATACCCCTGACGAACTACAAACAGTTTGGAGAGTGAATATCATGTGCCAGACCAAGGTAGCCAATCCCGACGCAGAAGCTTGTGAACAATATCAGTGTGACCATCAAGGTGTTCAATGACACTGCCCTTGTAATAACAGAAATCCCATCTGCATATTAAAATTCGTAACAGTATAAGGATACAACGAATATATAGTTTAAAATAACAAACAGGTGACAAATGTAACCCATTATTTCGTATTTCCAATCTCCCACAGATAAAGGCAATGAAAGCTGCATTTAGATTAATTTTACGATAAGTCATCTACTTGACATCTAAGCAGCTATATACCATGACAAATGGACTCACCTACGGGTGCGTAAACATTCTTTTTATAAGCGCTCACATATAAACATTTTATTTATGCTAATCTTTCCATTTTTGTCCAAACAATAAGCGGCAAATCTTGAATCGATGTGATTCACAAAACTCACAATTCAATTCCCTAGTAAAATTCTGATTTAACTACTGCAGGAAAAAAACACGTTCATAGTGCGGAGAATTATATTTTTTTCTTTTGGATAAGGTAAGATTCATTGATGCGAGTCAGTGCAAAGCTGGGCATGAGTACATCCAAAAGAGACGTGTGGGCATTACATGCTGTGTAATAAACTAAGAAACTCGAGCATAGTGTTGGGGTCTAAAACATTTTCCACAGCCATGTCGCACCAAAAAGTAAGCAAAAATATTCATTTGAACTTAAGCTTAAGTAAAGTATCTTTTTGGTCTTAAAAAGTTCTATATGTGTTATTTCCTAGAAAGACATGTTTTCTGCTATTAACTTATTCAAGTCTTAGTTATACTCTATCCGTATAGAGATATTAATTTTACTAGCAGTGAAGTCTCTGCAGCTGAAGCTTGTATAGAGAATTTAGTTAAAGACTTTGCAACTCACTCCGATCTTGAAGGACCAAGTGACATGAGTGTTTGAAAAATGGCCTCTGAAGTTCCATCGACTACACCAACAGCCATTATTGCAGGGTGATCATCCCACTGCACAAGTTCAGTAACATGAGCTTCTAAGTTTACTGCCATAGGAGCTGGAAACTATTAGGTTACCTTCCCTTGAGATTTCCTATCTTTAGCTTCCTTAAATAGGCGAAGACCTGCATGCCCAAGTGATTTAAGAACCATTGGAAAGGGAGTAACAAATGGAGAAGAGGCGACAATTTAGCAAAGAAAGCCAGCGAAATGAGCATCAAAATTTCACAAGATAAAGCAAACCATGTCTCCTTCCTCTCAGGAGAGCCAATTAGGAATTACAAGAATTTTAAAGAAAATGATCAAACACACTGCAACAGAAATTCTTGATGAGACCCTCAAGGACAAACTAAATCATCATAAGGGGAAAAATCATACATGGAACTCCAGCTTCTCAAACATATTAATCATTAGAACCTACCATTCTGACAACCAAAGATTGTCCAGGACGATGGTGCAACAACATCAGATGCCGTAGCATCTGCCACGGAGGAAGAACAGAGAGTCCAGTTAATGGAATTCAGAAAATCAGACTTGCTGGAACTATTTAACCTGAGTGGCAAAAAGGAAAACGAAAAAAAAAAGAGAAATCAGCAAGAAAAAAGCAACAGATATTAGTACAAAGAATAACTATCTCCAAGATCCTTGGCAAAGTAAGATATTGATACACCCAATCAATATACCTCAAACACTGCGAGTCACCCCTTGGACAATCAACTGCAGCTTCTTTATGCTACAATTATTCATTATCATCAGTTGCCAACAAAGGGAGACTTTAACGGCTCATATTTGGTATTTACTAGTTTATACCTGTAAAGCAGCTTCCTGAAGGGCCTGGATCCATCTTGCTGCTTCCTCAGGGCTGTTTGCTCCTAACTATTGTCGTAAATTTTCTTTAGACACTCTTGATCTCAAAAAAATAAAAGCTAAAAGAGGGAGAAGTCTAATTTCCGCACCTTCAACTGATCACTATGATTTGAGGCACTGTATAGAGTGAATATGAAGACGACCTGGGAGAATGCAGAAGTAACAAAACCAGAAAGTCTTAATAAAGAAGCCAATGCAATTAATGAGAAAAGCCCAGTCTGAACAAACCATCTCTGCCATGTATCAGGACTGGGATAAAGATCTTACTTTTCTTTGAATGCTCTCTCTCCCATTGTCTGTCACCCTAATGCAGGAATTAATAACAGCACTTCTAACAGGATCCTACAGAAAAATCAACATGATATGTTGCATTGAGTCCTGATAATATGGCAAATGAATAATTCCAAAGAAAGCTAGGACAGAAGAAATGGAAAAAATAAAAGTTTCATCCACTTGAAGATGAACGTGGATACCTGACCATTCTAGAGAAAATTGAAGAGCTGTAAGCAAGTTATAATCCATAAAAAACCAAGTCCGCCGCTTAAATACAACTAAACAACGAGGTAATCAACACTAAAGGATGAAGTATGGGAAGAGAGAACCGACTTACAAGAATATTAGTATGGACCAGCATAGAAATTTCTCCTTAGATCCTCTTTCTTTTATTAAGAAGTAAAATGTAGCTACTTGTGATGTTTATCATTCTTTAGATGAGAAAAAATAACAAGATATTCCAGAAACAATGATTTTTATGCAAAACTTGAAGAATAAGTATTAAAATATGTAATGATGGGCATGCTACCAAAAACATTAAGTCGTTAGAATTTGTGAGGACTGTGGAGACATTTTAGAATCAGCTGGAGGTTTAAACTTCAAAGTCAAAAGTCATTATCGACATCCTTGCTATAAGTCTCCTCTAATTTCACAGAATTCTTATGGAATCAAATTATTAATTGCGTGTTTTTAGTTAAATGAACAAAGCGATTATCATTTAAACTTCCATAGTCGAAGGAAAATGACCGGCTGGAAAAAGAAGCACATATAAAAAGGGCGCAAGAAGATTTTGATCAAGAGCAACCTATGACATGTTACATGTCCATCGTGCAAGGCCTGCCGAGGTCACAAGTAGTTGAATAGACTCCAAAGGAATTTTCTATGGAACAGAAAGGAGGTGATATGAATTTGCTTCGGACGGACTTGAAGACAGTGACATCTTTGAAAAACTTGGAGGGATCGAGGTGAATGTTTTAGGTGACATAAGAAAGCTTTACAGGGAAAGTGGTTATGGAGATTTGGCAATGAGGATAAAGCCCTATAGAGGACAATGGTAGAACATATATATGTCACCAAAGAAGGGGTTAGAGATAAGAGGTCGCTATGATACCGTATGGTTGCAGATTGTGGAGGAAGATAATGAAAGTGGAACATAAAATTCAAATAAAGCACATGGGAACAGAGTTATAAGAAGCATATGTGGTACAAAGATGAAAGTCTGATTAGGTGCTTACATTTTGAGTCAGAAGATAAAACTTACAGAATTGGGAGATTGATGAACACCAAAACTTGATGGAGCCACTCCACAGGCAAAACATCCACTGATGAAGCAGGATGTCTGGAAATGGTGCAGAGAGGGCAGCCCGGTACACAAAGCATCCCCCATTCACGTAAGATCGGAGAAAGGGACACGCCCCAAGGGATGCGATGTAGCAACCTACCCTGACATAAGCAGTGGCTAATTCCACGGCTCGAACCCGTGACCTATAGGTTACACGGAGACAAGTTTATTGTTGCTCTAATGCTTCCCTCTGGAAATGGTGCAGAGAGATGAGTATTTTCTCAGTGAAGTGTTTCTACAATAGGCTATTAAAGAGAGAGGGGTGGTGTTCCTGTATTGACCTTGAGAATGGCCATCACTTCTCCAAGGAGCGGAATGATTACCGGTGTTTCGATGAGTCCATATCCACACCTGAATGTTGCCAGGTACTGTTTACTTGTCAAACATTCTTGAAATAGTCAACCATAACCCGCACTGGTTTTGACACCCTCCTAAGTGGATGAGAAGAAAGGATTTCTCGGATCAGATGGTGCTAAAAGTGCAAACTATGGGGAGAGGATTGGAATCACTTACTGGTACACTGCCATTTATCAAGTCAGTTATGGTAGACAATGCTGAACTTATTTGGCAAACAATTGTTTATGCCAGCTATAATGAAGGATGTCATGTTCAGCTGGGCATTCAGACATAGGAAACGAAGGCGCTAAGTATGGGATATAGCATCCCTGGCACTAATTATGTGGTTCTATGGACAAAAAGAGAAATATGGTAACATTTAAAGCTTGGAAACTACCTTCTTATACTAGCACTTTTTTCCTACATATTGATTTAAGTTACTACCATATCAAAAAGAAGATCACCCTTGTGAACTCGGCGTTACATGCATATCGGGGCAGATGTAGAGTTGAAGGTATCGATTCGGCAGAACCCACTACCTTTGGACTACTATTTTTCTTTAAAAATTCATTTAAAATGTACAAATTATTAACTTAGAATGTAGCAACTCAAAAAGGCAAAAATCCAGAACCCATGATCTGCCTCGGCATGCATATAAATAAATGTTTGTCAATCGTCACAAAGAATTGGGTGCAGTGTTACTTGCCTCAGATGGTTAATATCAGCACAAAGAAATAACATGACACACAGGCAAATCAGATTAGAAGTTGGCAAGAACTTTATATCAATTAAACTTTAAGAAAAAATCTAGAACCCAGAAATTTGGCCAAATAGTTTATCAAGAAAATGCCAACAACACAGAGAGAGAGAGAGAGAGAGAGAGTGATGGACCTCGTTGTTTGAAACAGGGTGTGATTTATAGCTCTTGAGAAGGTGATGGTGAAGAACAAAGTAGCGTTTTCTAGAATACTGAAGTCCAAACCGATTGGAGCGAACCAGATATAACCACCCTTCCATTCTACATGCATCCTTCTCTGATACCCCCATTTCCGGATTATGCAACAAATTCTTCAAACAAGAACCGATGTTTCATGTCCCACTATTGATTGTCTGCCTATCTCTGAAACCCAAAGAAAGCTTCAGAGGTTCAAGTAGTACTCCAGTAGTCTTTATTACTACTACTAATGATTGCTTTGGCGGTATGGGCTCTCTCTCTCTCTCTCAATTTCTGCAAGTATTAACAACTCTTTTTTGTGAAAAGGTTTAAAAGGACTATAACTGTATTTGCGCGTACCAGAGACAAAAGTTTGGCAGCGGAAATTATTTGAATTGTGATTTCACTTTTTTACCCTTTAGTTGTTATTGTGAACTTTAAAATACTATTTTGGGTTGGGTTAGTCATAACTCATAAGTAGGGGTGTCAATGGTTCAGTTCGGCCGGTTATTTTATAAAATTTGTACCATACTAATTTTTCGGTTATTCTATTATGTATAATCAAAATTAGACTTTTTTAAACCGTCTCAATCATGTCGGTTTCTTTTCGGTATTGGTACGGTTCGGTTAATTTTCGGTATTTTTTTAAATATCATATAAATTTTACCAGTAGAAGTAGAATGCAATAAACATATGTTCTTTTATAGGACTTGCAAAACTCTCTAGATATTTTTATCGTTTAAGTGATGAATTAAAAAAATGAAAGATGGCTAGAGTATAGATCCATCAACTATTCTACAACAACGTAAAAAAACCCAAGCAAATTCTAAAAAAATATAAATCACACGAGTGGAAAGATATTAACCAAGTTGGGACTCAAGAATAAAGTCTATAGAAGATTAAATATTCAAAAAGATAAATCTAAGTTATATGAAAGGAAACATATTCCATACATTGTAGTTTGCTACTCATAATTGCTAGAATACTTTGTGCCTTGCTAATGTAGTTACTTGAAATAACTTGGTTTAAGTAGAAGTAGCATAATAGGTTTTAGGAATTAGTATTTTGAGTTTAATTATTTGTTGGCTTGTAATTCATAATTCCAAGACCCAAAGAAAAATTTATGCATTATCGTTTTTAAACTAACTATATAAATATATTTTATACATGTAAAATTTATTCGGTACAGTTCGGTATTTTTTCGGTTTATTTTCATAAAATAAAAAACCTACCCTAATTATCGGTGCGGTTATAGATTTATACAAAAACCTACAGTTTTTTTAAAAAACACCTAAAAATCGGTTCGGTGCGATGCGATTCGGTCGGTTTAGTCGGTTTTCGAATATCCATTTACACCCCTAGTCATAAAAGTAAAGAATTTATTAGTATTATCAGTTATACAATTAAGTACTGCATTTGAAGATTTCAATTATAACTTTTGAGAGAGAAGGAACAAAAAAGATTCAGGCAAACAAATCAAATACAGTATATAATTAGTGACGAGGGAACAATAAGTGCTAAGTAAGATGTACATTATATGCCTGCCTTTTATAGTTTATAACTTTATATTACGACGGTTACAGTCAAAATACATTAACAAAGACCAGGTCGAAATCTGACCAAAAGAAAGTCCGCAAAAAGAGGAATGGCAAAGGGTCAAGAAAGCCGAAATTGTACCTACGAGGCATTATAGCAACAAGTACCTCGGCCGGGACCGCGGCTGAGATCGTACTCTCAAAGGGCCTCCTCGACGAAGAAGACATTACAGCTCTGTAGGGTCAATCTAAAGTATGGTAAAAAGACTTAGGTACCCTGGTTAAGAATCGTTGGGTAAATGAGAATACTTTGTATAAATATTAGGTGAGAGAGTGAATAGAAAAGAGGATTGCAATATCACATACCCCTTCACTTACAACGGGAAAGTGTTTGAGAGTCTACCTTGCAAAGAAAAAAAGGCCCTGAACCTTGCTATAGTTCTTGTAATCATCGTCATTGAATGAATGAAGACATATCTCATGGTCACGACTGGTGAATTCTTTTCTCCTTCTATTACTTTAGATTATGAAATAATGATGTCATGATTGTTATTTTATCACATATCTTAGATCCCTATCAAGGTTTTAATTGACCCTCAAGCTTAACCATATCTAGCTTTTCTTGCTTGTCATTCTTTGATCTAGAGTTAATTATCTTTGGTTAGAATTTATATTTTTCTCATCATTCTATTTAGTTTGTCAAAAAGGCCTGAAAACTTTTTGGTCAAACAATTTGGCGCCGTCTGTGGGGAATTTCTAGCCAAAGTCTTAGTTCCCTCTAGATTCAAACGCGGTCTTAGTCCCATTTCTCATTCAGTGAAGTTTCATCCTGTCATTACGCACGTCGTCTTGAAAAACTAGTCGATAAGCCCCCGAAACCGCCAAACCAACCGAGGATAGATCCTTACATGAAATCGAAGTTATGCATGATTTATACACGAGAACTGCGCTGCGCCATAGGAGCAGTTCTGGTGCATTATGAGCATAAGCCGTCAGAGTGGGACTAAGACCATTGTGTACCAGGCGCGTCTGCAATCCCATTACCAGAGTAGCACCCAATACCTTCTACACCCCACATGTGCCATCTTCTCTCCTAGAATATGGAATGATTCTTGTTATGTAGTTCACCCCTAAAATATGCCTAGCTTGTATGCTTGTGGTATGACTTATGTTTCTGTTATCTTTGTGCGCCCGGGACTGAGACGAACTGGGACTCGAACTCAAGATACTAACAGGCACGGTGGGTCGTCCACCACGAGGTGCCCAAGCTCAACCAATGACGAGGCTAAGCGCGGAGCCGGTATCAAATCTAAAACTAGTACCAGAGTATGGAACAGGACAAGTCGCTCTGCGGCACGATTCCTAGTTCATGGCCAAGCGAAGGGATTTTCCAGGTCTAAGGAACGCAGAGGGCAAAGGAAACATGGTCAATCCCCGTCATTCATCAGCTAACCAACTGGTCGAGGTAACAAATGATTCCATGTACCTCTAACTTTTTATTCCTCTTTTAAAAATTTGAAACAGAGAACAGGGGTGTCCCCCCAAATACGCAATAATGACTGCCTACATACAGGCTCTAAGTTCTTCCTTAAAACGGAAAATCGGGAAAATTCCCCGCTCCATATCATACTGCAGATAACGGACAAACGATTCAGAACAAACTGCATCATCAAGGAACAATCTCTGTAGTCTGGGACTGGGCGGCCAGCTCAGAAAACGTACAATCTCTCCAACACAGGCAGGACATGAGTACGAAAAGCTTGCCCATATGCTCGCCAAGGCGACGCTACACCAATTCAACCGACTAAATTTGATGAATCACATCCGAATCCCGGTCGAATTAATCAAGACCCAGGGTGCCCCAAAGCCTAAGTAATAAGTTCATCGCCCGTCCCGTCGACGGTCTCTCCAGGACGAGCAATGAAGGGACTAGACAGACTGGGACTCACCCCCACGCATGCATAAACAATGCAACAACGCATGATATACTCCAACGAAAGCAAGGCAGCATGCGACATTCTTACACCACTCCACTGAACCCGCATATCGCCAAGCAAAACTAAAATTTGACCTCGTTCGAATTAATAAGTCAAAGTTCAGCCTCGCTCGAACTCAATACGGGTCACAATTCGACCTCGTTCGAATTCACACCCATGCGTCCCCTGGCCATCGCCAAGCAAAAGTAAAATTTGACCTCATTCGAATTAAATAGTCAAAGTTTGACCTCGCTCGAACTCATTACGGGTCACAATTCGACCTCGTTAAAATTCAGACCCATGCGGCCCCCGGCCAACGCCAAGCAAATGTAAAATTGGACCTCGTTCGAATTAACAAGTCAAAGTTTAGCCTCACTCGAACTCATTACGGGTCACAATTCGACCTCGTTCGAATTCACACCCATGCGGGCCCCCTCCATCGCCAAGTGAAAGTAAAATTCGATCTCGTTCAGATTAGCAAGTAAAGTTTGACTTCATTCGAATTAACAAGCCAAGTTTGGCTTCATTCGAGTTGACAAAGTAAGTTTGACCTCGTTCGGATTAGCAAGTAAAGTTCAACCTCGTTCGAATTAATAAGTCAAGGTCGACTCTGTTCGAATTAACAAAGCAAGGTTCGACCTCGCTAGAATTAACATAATGAAGTTCGATCTCGCTCGAACCAACAAGCTAAATTTCGACCTCACTCGAATTCTCAACTAAAAGTCAGGGACTCATCACGAGAAAACCCAAAGACCTTTTCCAAAAAAAAAAAGGGAAGAAAGCCAGGAATATACAACCAAAAACAAACCGACTATCTTATTCAGAAAATGTACATACGCAGCAGCGTCTTACAATAGACCAAATGCGGGCCCCCGCTAAAAGAAAACAAACAACATCAAAGAAAAGAACAAAAAAGAAGCTAAGTACAGAAAATCTACAAGGGCTTCACTCAACACTATCCCCGCCATTGCCCTTCTCCCCTCTCGGTCCAGCGGCTTCCCTCCATCGTCATCCCCTTCATCGTCATCCCCTCCAGCACTGTCGTTATCAGAAAGACCATCCCCGATCACAGCATCACCGGCCTCCGGAGTTGCAGGATCATAGCCGAAGGGAAGACGAGCCTCGCGCGCTTTATCACGAGCCTCTTCAAAAATGGCCTCAAGAATGCTCCCCGCCGCCAACAGGCCCTTGTATATATCCAGCTGGGCCTCTGCATGGACCCACATCTCGTACAGATGGCGGGAGACGCAAAAGAGGAAGGTACTTGAGGAGCTTGAGCAAACAATCGCACCTTTTCGGCCTCGAGAGCCATAACTTGATCACCCAAGTTCGAAACATCTCGTTCAAGCACGTCGATTTGTTCCTCGACCCGCACCTCCCTCAGTGCAACCGTCTCCCTCTCAGCCTCCCGCTCAGACCTGAGAACGCGGATAGTGTCTTCTAGCGTCGTTTCCCTCGCCAAAGCCACCACTCGGGCTCCCCGACCCTCTCCAAATCAATTACCTTCCCTTCTAACTCAGCCACCTTCTCCGACCACTCTGCACTCAGATCGGCAATTCTAGTGGCGTTTTGCTCAAGCTCGACTCGCAAAGACACCACCTTCGCTTGAAGATCCTCACATTTGGTTGCAACTCATTTGCCCACCTCGAGCTCCTCGTCCTTTACCCTAAGTAGCCCATCGAGCTCGCTGCATCTACGTATAGACCGCACCAGGTCCTCATCCTTCCGCTCCAACTCTTCCCTAAGGGACTGATGACTACCGCTCGCCCTAAGCTGGGCATGCATCTCACGACACTTGTTGCGGTACCGGCGGTACTTCGTAGCCATTTTCTGAAAGACATCAGCCCGTGTCTCATCCCCACGAGCACTCTCGGTCTCCAAAATAAAAGTCTGAGGAAAACGAAAGAGTTAGCAAAAGCAAAGGGCACGAAACAAAGAAAGCAGTAAAAAAAAACTCACCCTCAAAGCCATCCCAGCTACACCGCATGATAGACAACCATCACTGATCCCCCAAAGAGACCCGCTCTCGGTAGTGGAGAACAGAAGGTCGAGCTGGGGCACAGAGTCCACTGTATCCTCCAACAAGTCATAGTCCCATGGGATCTCGAGCACACAGGAGGGACCTTCCGCCCTCTCGTCGACTCGGGTAAACCCTTCCTCAAACATCTTCATGTCCTCGGGGTTGATATCTGAATCGGATTCATAATCATCGACGATCACGCCTTTTGCTCTCTCAATGTACGAAGAAGAGGCACAGACCTGCTGAGATGACGACGGATCGCTTGGAACAATCGCAGCGGCCTCCGAACTTTGCCATCCCACCATGACAGTCTCCTCCACGTCCGAAACGGGCATCGCCTCCACGCCCAGACAAGCATCACCTCCATCACCGCCAATTTCAGACACCGCCAACATGGGGTCACCCCTTGAGGTCGTTCCAATCAAAGACGCCTCCTCCAACATTACCCCCCGCCTCTTTTACGGGGCCTCTTCGCCATCATCATGAGATGGTTCGTCCGCCGAACGAACTGTGGGAATCAGAGTGTCCGACTGCGTAGCAGCCTCTGAACGACCGGGTCCAGACGCGATCTGCGAAGTAGCCGAAGTCCGAGCGCCCTCATTTGCAGCCGCCACTGTTACGGGGCCGGCCGAGGAAGCCAACTGACGGAAAGCAAGGACGGGAGCCCTTGCTCTCCTCGCTCCTTCCAATGAGAAAAACTTGACCAAAAGAAGATATAAGAAGAAGGAAAACACGGGGCGAAAGTCGAAGTGACTGAGAGCAGGACGGGATGACTCGGCAGCAGAAGGCTTGCGCCCAAACCTCTCATGTAAGGGCGACCATTCTCAAATCCCCACCGTGTGGGGAAGAACCTGGCTCACCCACTCGCAGATGTCGTCAACTAGCGGAGGAGGTACCCTCTCGGCTGAAAAAACAAAAAAGAAAACGACGAGGTCACCAGAGGGAAAAAACAGAAAACCATTTTCAAAAAAATGAGGGATGATAAACGAAAGAAAAACTTACGGGCGAAATCCCACGTCTCAGGAAACCCATCAGGGTTCGACACCACGTGCTCCGTCCTAACATAGAAGAAGTTCTCCCAGAAGCGGCGGTTGGTTTTATCATCCATCTTCACCACCAAGGCCTTGGTTCCTCGGTGACGAAGATGTAGCATCGTGCCCCTATGGAAATTTGGAATGAAGAGGTGAAGCAGGTGCTGGAGAGAAACCCCCCGACCGGCCAGCTCTGCATATTTGAGGAGCATGAGGAAGAGCTTGTATATGTATGGAGAGAGTTGAACCGGACACACCTCATAGAAGCGGAAAAAATCCACCGCCAAAGAAAGGGAGGGGAAGTGTGTATCCAATGACGAATAGGTATGCACAAAATGCGCAATACCTCGGGCGGTGTATATGCACGATGTCACAACCCGCTGGAACAAGCTCAATATGATCAGGAATTCTCCATTTGGCCTTAAACGCACTGAGCGTCGCGGCATCCATTGCGGAAGTGACAGGTTGGAATTCGTCCTCAGGAGGGTTCTTGAAGTCCGTCCTCAGGAAGGGTTCTTGAAGTCCGTCTTAGCCTTCCCTGGGCGAGGGACTACTTCATCTACAGTTGGAAATCCTTCATCTTCCGCCATAACCACCCCCTCTTCAAGAAGAGGTATATCAGCTTCCGGCACAGGGGCACCAGCGGCTCTATCTGGGTTGGAAGATGCACTATCCATTTCTTTGATTGGATGCGCAGATCGAGAATGAGAAGTAAAAGAAGGTAGCAGCCACAAGAACTATTAGCAGAAAGAGAAATGCGAGAAACTAGAGGAGAAGAAGAAAAGCTTTAAGATTATCTCTTAAACGGTTGGGAGCATTCAAATGTGGAATTTCCCCCTATTTATAGGGATATAAATACTCTGAGCAGGAAAACCAAACGCCGCCATTTCAAAAAAAAAATAGAAGGGGCACGGGAAACGACGCAACGCATAGAGAATGTGCGTCATAATGACGCCTGACGAATTTAATGACCTTTCGAATTGACGCAACGATCTGGTGCGGCTCTCGGAATGTCGCATCGTTACCTCTCCATAGGGTGTTCGCCCATCGACCAAAAATGCTCAAATTTCCTAAACTTTCGAATTGGCGTGGTCCGCCTATCAAGCTCGCCCAAAGACGACCCCGACAGGTGGAGGGACTAACTGTATGGGTCGAAATCTGAACAAAAGGAAGTCCACGTAAAAAGGAATGGCAAAGGGTCAAGAAAGCCGAAGTTGTACCTACGAGGCATTATAGCGACGAGTACCTCGGCCACGGCTGAGGTCGTACTCTCAAAGGGCCTCCTCGGCGAAGAAGACATTACGACTCTGTAGAGGGTCAATCTAAAGTATGGTCAAAAGACTTAGGTACCCTGGTTAAGAGCCGTTGGGTAAATGAGAATAATTTGTATAAATATTAGGTGAGAGAGTGAATAGAAAAGAGGATTCCAATATCACACACCTCTTCACTGACAGCAGGAAAGAGTTTGAGAGTCTACCTTGCAAACAAAAGAACCTGAACCTTGCTATGGTTCTTGTAATCATCATCATTGAACGAATGAGGACATATCTCATGGTCACAATTGGTGAACCCTTTTCTCCTTCTATTACTTTAAATTATGAAATAATGATGTCAAGATTGCTATTTTATCACATATCTTAGATCCCTATCAAAGTTTTAATTGATCCTCAAGCTTAACCATATCTAGCTCTTCTTGCATGTCATTCTTTGATCTAGAGTTAATTATCTATGACTAGAATTTATCCTTTTTCTCATCATTCTATTTAGTTTGACAGAAAGGCCTGAAACTTTTTGGTCAAACAACCCGTTTAATTAAACATGTGGTGTGATTATGGAAATTGTAAATATCTTGAGTTCTAATTCCAATGAAATGATCTTCATTATTGTTATGTTGCAATATTTCAAAAACGTATAATGCAATGCTTTACTCCTTAAATTGTCAGTTAATCTTTTGTGCTATACAACATGTATCTTCTTTGTCTAAAGATTCAATATTAACGTTCAGGCTTTGCTATTTGAAATATATTTTAAAAACACAAGTCAGTATCCATTACTACAAATTAGTGTACACAGTACAGTCCTAATAATGGTCACAAATTTCTTAATGTGGATGAGTCCCAGTGTCCCCCACTCCTAATGATACTGTTAAATATTCTTTGTTTTTTGCAGAACGGTAATGACCATCATATTGAATGGATCTCTAGCAAAATGTAAAATGTGAAATAATCTTATTTTATCTCCATGTGCACAAAGAGAGGCCATTTATACACAGCATACGAACCCATGACATTTGATCCCCTAACCAAATAACACATTTTCAAGATAATGCCACAAATACACATTCAGACTGTCCCCTCCAAAAATTAATAAAAGGAAAATACAACTGTGGAACTGGATATGTCTTTGTCCTTCAATTAAATTGTCGTCGTTTCAGGATGTGGACGCTTGCAAACTTAGCTAGTACGCATGTACATTAATATAAATATTAAAATTATGGTGAAGCGGTAAATACTCTTCTATCTTAAACAAGAGGTCTTGAGTTAGAGTTCTATGAATGAAGTTATCTTTAATAATGCATTTTACACCCTAAAGTGGGATTTCATGAGACGAAGGTGAATTAGTCAAGTCCCAAAATAGGTATCAACATCGCATAGGAAACGAAGAAAATAATACCACGCTCTTATTTTGTACTTATGTCCTTATAGCTAGTTTTGAGACAATTTAGGAATATGAAAATCGATTTGTGTCTTAGATACAAGGGTGCTATGCGTATGAGTGGAAAGAATGATTAACACCACATTTCATGAGATTGGAACCGTTACAAAAGGCTTCTTTCATTCCAAAAATCTGTAATTAAAAATAAAGGGATCCTTATCATTTCATCAATGCGATCTTTGAATACGTGTCTCCATAAATTTGAGATATGTCAATTATTGAAATGAATGACATGAAAGATAGGGAGCAAAATTGAATTTGAAAGCAAGATTGGTTTGGGAGTAGAGAGCAGTTTAGAATTGATAGTTAGTCATTTCAAGATAACCTGCCAATTCACGTATTTGACATATACGAAAGCAACACCCACTATATGGACGAGAGCTGGATCTCAAACACCCACTGCAGCTCAAGTATTTTTATGTGATGGCACTCATGTTTAGAGTTGTTTTTTCTTCAACTTAAACACATGTTCTTAATGGCCGGCCTTTTGTAATCTTTTGTTTGTACTTGGTATATATAATTTTCCATATTCAGTGGTAGAAACATGATTATTGAAACAGGCTATTAAAAGAGAGTATGTGTACCTATATAAGAGCACATAATGTGACTAAATTTCCTTTGAGTTAAGCGATTTGTATAAATGACTTTTTTAACAAGTGAAATGATGTTGATAATAATATTATATGGTAAGCAGTTTTAATAATTTTTAACTTAAAACTTTTAAGTTAAAAAAATATTATTTTTTTGGGGACGGTGGGGGTAGAGTGGGTGGCGACAGAAAAAAAAACTTTTTGGAGAAGGGAGTAGGGTGGGGTTCTGTGGGTGGGTGTGGGAAAGGTTGAGAAGGAGTTTTGGAAAATGTTTACCCTCTCTTGATAAGGAAAACATTTTCCTCCAATTGGAGGAAAATGTTTTACAAAACATTTAAGCCAACCAAACATGGAAAAATTGAAAAATATTTTTCGGAAAATGTTTTCCTTCCTACCAAACACACCCTAAAACTTGTACAGGTATACTAACTAGTGTGAGCACGTGATTTTTCACCCACTATTTACTCCTACAGAATTCAATACAAAAAATTAATTTTATAATTTTTGTTGAATTTTAGCGATTAATTGTGAATTGTTTGCACTTTGCATATTTATAATTCATCTTTTAAAGTTATTAAAATCGCATCACTATTATCAGAGAATTATGAATTTATTATTTGTAATTAATTGAATTAAATAACAGCGAATGATGGTTATTTGATGTAATGTAGTTTTGACAACTAATTACTAAAATTAATCATTTTTATCCAATAAATCATGGATTTAATTAGGAGTATAAAATTAATTATTTTATTCTTAATTAATCTATGATTAGATGAAACAAGGTCAAATTAATTATTACATTTTTTAAATTTAATTAGGTTTGGTTTTAATTAAATTAACTAGGTTTAATTAACCATAGAGTATTAATTAGGAACTGGGCCAAAATTACCCATACCAAAACTTTTCTCTACACACCCCATCTACCCAGCCCAAAATTACCCGGTCCAAAAACCCCAGCCCTTGAAACGACCCCGTTTAGTTAAATGAATTCATCCCAGCCATTGATCTATTTTGATCCAACGGCTGGGAACCCCACAAACACTAACTATTTAACTGTCCCAAAAGCCTCCCCCCTCCCCCTCTAAAGACAAAAGTCTAACAACCCCCTTCCCATGCCCATCTCTCCTCCCTCTCTCAACACCTCGCCTGAACCACCGTCCCCCGCCCTAGCTCCGCCGGCCGGAAATTGCCTCCGGCGGTGGAGCTCCACCAATCGACCCCAAACTTTCACCAGTTAACCTCCTTCACCCCCTTAACCCTGTCCCACCATTGATTTCCCCAAAAAATCACCCAATTTTGAGTAATTTCAAATCTGAGAATGGTCAAAACCATAAAACCTACGATTCCAAGCGGCTCTGTGACTCAAACCCACATGAGTCGATGGCTCATGACAAGAGCCGTCGATTCATGCGAGTGGGAGTCACTTTTCGAGGTCGTCAGAGTCCGTCCAAACTCCGGCAAGTCGCCGGAGTTCATCCAAACCACCGCCGCTAGTATTTCCCCCTTCCTTTATGTCTATTTCTTGTTCTTTCTTAACTAAAATCATGAATTGGCCTTTGTTAATCACTGTTCTTAGTATCACTATTTTAGATTTAGATTTTTTGTTCTTTTCACTGTTTTCCTTTACATGTTCATGCTTTCTTCTTGATTAGTTCAAAGCCTTAAATGTATCTCGCGTTTTAATTAATTTGCTCCCGTTGATTAGTAGTAAGGATTTTGATAGTCGGATTCCTTAGCCTAGGTTTTTCACTATGTGTTTATTGTTCCTTTGATTCAGGATGCCCTCGTTTGATTAATTCAAATTGTCACTATATCATGATTGCTTTTGTTCGTTTTAGTAAGCATGTTAGTTGTTAGGATTCCCTGATTATTAGGTTCTTTATTTACTGTTTTTCCTAAGGTTAATCATAAATAGTTAAGTATTCTGCTAATCGACCACTTTTATAATCCTGATGAATATGTGGCGTTGAATAATCTATGTGTGATTAACAAAGAACCTTAATGATTCATTATACATGTTATGACTTTAAACTTTCCTGATAACTTTTATGTGGCTCTCATGTTTGCTCTACTGAGCTCCACTTTAGTATTACTTATTGATTGAGGTTTTTTTAAATAAAAAAAAGCTATAAAAAAAATTTGAAATGGACATTTAAGGTTAAATATAAGGTTGTCATTATAAATATATTAGCTTATGTTATTTAATTTGACATCTTCTTTCTAATGTGCTACTGTGATCTTTTAACTCTTGAAAGATCAGTGTAAAAGTTTTGTCAACTGCATGATCACTTGATCATATTCTGTAAAGAATGTATTGAAAATATACTAACTGAGTCCCTTAACTAATTAAGTCCTAATACTAGTTAAGAAGAATTAACTATTTTTGATAAACTAAAGTACCTAACGAGGATCAACTAACCCAAGTTAATAGGTAACCCAATCAACCTTAACCCTAGTTACCTAAGGGTAATTCTAGGGACCGTAAGGGGTAGTTAAGTATTTTAGCTGAGGGAATCTTGGGTATAACAACCCAAGAACCTTCTAGAGTCAATGAATCAGATTTTTAGGGGGTAAGAAAGTAATGCTAAGGGTTAGGAATCTTCTAGAACGGGGCAGTTGTCCCAAAAGATAAGGGTGACAGCTGCCTTTGTACTATTTTCAGCTCATTTAGGTGGGGAATATGCCAAAGCATATCCCATTCCCAAGCCTCTTATAAATAGGCCCTCCCTTTAGACTAAAAAGAGATTTTTTAGGGGACATACTGAAAATTACTCTCTTCACACAAAAAACCTTGCTTGTTCTTCATCTGCTCTTTACCCTTTTTTTACATATATATTTAGCTGCTGAAAAACATAAAGAAAAGAAAGATGGAATAACTTCCAAAAAGAAAACAACTCATGAAGATACTGTTTTGGCTATTAGTGTTGTTTGGTTTTCCCTGGTACTCTGGATTTTCATTTTAAAAAAAAGCTAAAGATTCTCACTCAAATTTCTGGGTTATTTAATTTTCTACTAGTCTTGCTTCGATTTGGGTTGCTGGGGTCTGCTTGAACTTGCTGTTGATTCCTTTTTTCCTCTGTTGATTCTCATCTACTTCTGGACCTTTATTTGGTCCAGACTTTACTCGATATTCTTTTCTCTGAAAGGTATGTAATTTCTTCATCTATGAATAAATCTTCTTAAAGATCTGAATTCTATGCTGTGATGTATAAGCTTGTTAGTTTTATTTGAGTTCTTTCCTTAGCTGCTTTAGTATAGAATATCTTTGTTGAGATCTATGTGTAAAGATTGATTTGAAATATGTTTGCTGAAATTTCTTTAAGAGTCTTCAATTTCAAATATAAAGCTTAAGTGTTGATTCTGGTTTGTCAGCATTACTGGATGTTGAACCTGACCTTCTCTATGGTCAGGTTCTTTCCATAAGAATGCAGAAATGTGCTTTTTGTTTGTGTTTCTTTAGTCATTGAAGAGATTCAATAAGCAAGTCTCTATATAGTTTAGAATTATGTTAGTGTTAGCACTAGGGTAAATGAGTTTGACTTCTTAATAGTCAAATTCACCCCAAGGTAGTGCATAAACGGTAGTTTAGCTTGCTGAAAATTATCCTTCAAAGGATATAAAGTGTGTAATTAGGAAGAGCCTTAAGGAAGGAAATCTGAACTCACAAAATAGTCGGATTTTGCTCCTCAAAGTGCCAATAGTGGTCAAAATATTTGACTAAACATTAGCCGGAATAAGCATGACTATAAGAGTCTAAACAAAGTGGCATAATTGGATTTGAATCTGACCCTGTTATGGTCAGATTCATTCCAATCAATGCACAAAAGAACTTTGTTATAGTTTAACATCGTTAGAGTCAAATCTGACCCCTGTAATGGTCAGATTTGCTCTAAAAGATGCATAGCACATCTGTTATTGAGGTAGTTAGAAACTGCAAACGAAAAGCTGCAAATGCACAGTGTGAAGAATCCAGATGTGGAGCAGCTAGTTAGGACTTCCATTTTTTAGTTCTTTCCTTGATATTCATAAAAATGTATTTCTACAGAAGCTACATTTTTGAAAAACTGTAATTTATTCATTCATGCATTTTGGAATCTTGTAATTTAAAGACTGGAGTGCATATTCATTTTCAGCCTTTTAGTTTATAGTGTTCAAACTGATTTTAGAAAAAGGACATTCTCCTAAAATTTCGAATTCATGCTTTTCTTTCTTTGTTCTGAAAGTAACACGGTGATTGTGATGACCCGAAAAGTCATCCCGTTTAATTTATCTAAATCCGTGTGTCGAGGCCGTGAAAGCCTCCTTCTTATCTCACCATGTTGTGTAGCGCAGCCCGGGCGCGTAGCCGGGAAGCCTTTATGCGAAAAAGACTGATGAAATAATGAAATTTTAATTAAAATGGTTTCTAAAAAATATAAAGGATGTGAAAATGATGTATGATGGAAACCTGTGTAATTGAGGTCCGTACTATGGTTACGGAGCCCAGAATAAATTCAACATGATTAAATGGAATATCTGTGAAATTTGGTGAGAAACAGATTTGATGTTGATGAGATTCGAAATGAAAGTGGAAAAATGTGAAGTTTGAGAAAGGTTGAGAAATTGTATATGATTTGAAGTATAATTCAATGATTTTGATGATGATTCAGTGTTATGAATGCTTGAATAAGTTTGTAATGTGTTTCCGAGGTCGTGTGAACGTTATCTGAGGTTCTGACGGCTCAAGATAGTTCTGGGTAGGTCCCAGGGTGAATTAGAGTTGAAAAATCACTGAGCGTGCAGGCAGTAACAGGTCTCTGAACCTGGGAGCGCGGCAGCGGTCTCCCTAGCGCGGTCCGCGGTGCTCCCTTCGCGTCCGCGGTCGCCTTAGCGCGGACCGCGGTGGAGAACTTTCGAGAGGTGCAGCAGCACCGCGGTCGCGGTCGCCTTACCGCGGATCGCGTTGACTAAACTTCTGAGAGGCTGCATCTAGGCCTTCGCGGCCGCGGTCGTTCTACCGCGGACCGCGGTGGAGGCCTGGGAAGGGATGCCTATAAATAACGTAATTTTCAGCTATTTTCCACTTTTCAAAAACCCTAAAACACAAGAGGCGATTTTCAAAAGACCCTTTCTTCTCCAAAACATCTGTAAGTGATTTCTAACTAGTTTTCTTCATTCCTTAACATCCTACTACAAGATTTCATCTTAGAATCAAAGATTTTCATAGGAAAATTGGGAATTTTGGGAAAAACCTAAGAATATGAAAATTTGGGAATTTAGACCTCAATTGGGGTCGGATTCCAAAACCAATCATACACCCGGGCTCGGGGGTGAATGGGTAATCGGGTTTTGGTCTGAACTTCGGATTTGGACCAAGCGGGCCCGGTGTCAATTTTTGAATTTTGGGGAAAACTCTAGAAAACTCTTTTCCATGCATTAGACTTCATTCAATTAGCATTTATTGATATATTTAAGCAACTTGTGATTAGATACGAGCGTATTGGTGTTGGAATCAAGGGGTAAGGCAGTATTTGAGGCTTCATTTGAGTTTCTAGCATTCAAGGTAAGTGTTTGGCCTAACTTTAGCTTGAGGGAATAGGACTCCCCCTTGTGTGTTATGTGTATTGCATGTGTGTGATGTATAGGTGTGGTGATGAGTACCTATGCATCACCCAAGTCTCTGTTAAGCATGCTCCTTTTCCCTGTTGCCCCACCTCGTTGCTTATTGTCTTAACTGCTCTATGTTTACTCTGTTTAATTGGCTATTTGACTTGCTTAGTTGTTATTAGTCATCTTTATATTTGTTGGAAAGAGTATGGACTATTGAGTTGGCTCACTTGTGATATACAGCTGGTTGAGGTACTTGGTAATTGATTCTGGTTATGGAATAAACGTTTATACTGTGATATTATCATTGGTTTTCCTGATTGCGAGGCATTGTTAAAATTATGAGATGAACGCAATTGTCAATTATATTTATTGAAAATGAAAGCATTGTGACAGGCTCGGCCTGACTTGTGAAATTATGAAATTCATGTGATATGATATGTCTGGTGGGAGCGGGTTGCACGCCGCAACAAGGAAAAATAAGGGAGGACAGGTGGGATCGGGTTTCACGTCACAACAGGAGAAATAAAGGAGATATGTTAGGGAGGAGTAATAAGGGAGGACAGGTGGGAGCGGGTTGCACGCCGCAACAAGGAGGAATAAGGGAGAATGTTTATATTTACAATGATATTGATATTGTTATTGATGTTTAATGAAAAGAGAAAGTAAAAGTGTGAAAAGGCTGAGATAGGGATTTTATTATTCTTTTAATTCCGAAATATTGTTTTACTTCAAGTGAAAGAACGGAAGTGTGGGAAAGTTGTTGAGAAATTAGTTATAGCTGAGTATTTCATTTCATTGTAGTTTCTATTATTTTCCTGTCTAGTTATCTTCCTGTTTTATTATTATATGTTGTCCCCGATCTTTATATATTGTTGAAGCCCGACCTAGCCTCGTCACTACTTCGCCGGGGTTAGGCTCGGCACTTACTCAGTACATGGGGTCGGTTGTACTGATGCTACACTTTGTGCTCTTTTTAGCACAGATCCCGACGCATTCCAGAAGTAGCAAATTTTAATTGACCACTTGTTCACGTTTGGAGACACAAGGTACATCTGTCGGCGTTCGCAAATATCCGAGAGTCTTCTCATCTATGATACATACGCTGTTTTACATTTGTTCAAATAGTTCACTACTTTCTTTCAGACATTCTGTGTAGTATTCTTAGTTGTTTGTGGATTAGTGACACCAGACTCTGGGGTAGTCATAGAGTTTATTTTTCAGTTAATTCGTAATTCATTTCGCCTAAGGAATTATTGTTATTACATTTTATTCGTATTTTGAGATTTATTGGAAGTTTGGCTAATGAGATTGAGGGAGTTATGATAACTCAGTTTGTGTTGGGAAGTGATGAAAGTTATGACAAGTGGTTTAAAATTTATTTATTTCCGTTGTTATTCATGTTTCAGTACTAGAATAGTGGAAATATTGTTAAACGGAATCTAACATTGGCTTGCCTAGCAAGTGTGGTGTTAGGCGTCATCACGATCCCTAAAGGTTGGGAATTTGGGTCGTGACAAGTTGGTATCAGAGCTCTAGGTTTACTTAGGTCTCACAATCCACAAATAAGCTTAGTAGAGTCTAAAGGATCGATACGGAGACGTCTGTACTTATCTCTTAGAAGCTATTGAATTAGGAAACAACTCCATTTTTATTTCTACTTTATCGTGTGATTCTTTCATCTCTAATACTGATTCGAATTCTTCTACTCTCTTGTAGATGGCGAGAACACGTGCCTCATCTTCCGCTAACTAGAATTCCGGACTTCTAGCAGCAGCAGCTCCTACCAGGGGCAGAGGCAGAGGCCGAGGCAGGGGCAGAACTCAGCCCGCTGCCCAGGCAGCAGCCACAGCTGAGAGACCCCAGATTGAGATCGATCAGGGGATTCTGGCTCATACTGTTCCAGCTGGGCCAGCTCAGGTTCTCAAGGGGTTTCTTGCTACCCCAGTCCTTCAGGATGCTTTGGTCCGTTTAGTGGGCCTTATGGAGAGTGTGGCCCAGGCCGACGCCTTTCCTGCTGCAGCAGCCGTATCTCAGGCTGGAGGAGGAGTCCCGACTCCTACTACTCATAACCCAGTTCAGACTACTCTGCAAGTTCAGACTCTAGTGATTAATGTCGTTGGGGTAATTCAGCCGGTCACAGCAGTGCCGCCCGCTAATGGGGCAGCCATGTCATCAGATGCGTTGTGGAGACTTGACAGGTTCATCAAGCTATTTCATATCCATTTCAGTGGTGCTACTTCGGAGGATCCACAGGAATATCTAGATAGATTCCGTGAAGTGTTGAGTAACATGGGTATTTTGGAGACCAATGGGGTCGATTTTGTAGCTTTTCAGATGACTGGTTCCGCCAAGCAATGGTGGAAGGATTATTTGTTGACTAAGCCAGTTGGATAACCTGCTTTGACTTGGGATCAGTTCTCTCATCTCTTCTTGGAGAAGTTCTTACCTGTCACTACTCGAGAGGATAAGCGTCGTCAGTTTGAGCGATTACAGCAGGGTAGTATGACTGTGACTCAGTACGAGACTCGTTTTGTGGATCTGGCTAGGCATGCTACTCTTATATTTCCCACAGAGAGGGAGAGGTTCAGACGGTTTATCGAGGTCCTTGCTCAGCCCATCAGGTTGAAGATGGCCAAGGAGACAGGGTCTGAGATTTCTCTTCAGGATGCAGCTAACATAGCTAGGAGGGTTGAGTCAGTTCTTGGGATAGGAGGTCAGGGGTCAGACAAGAGACCTCTTCACTCTGGTGTTTTCAGTGGTGTCTCATCTAGAGGTGGGACTCCATTTAGCAGAGTTCATTCGTCCAGGACATTCCATTCAGCGCTACAAGTTTCACATGGTAATTCTGGGGGTCGTGGTTCTTATGTACCTCCTTCTGCTCAATCAGCCTACAGTGCTCCTTCAGCTCCTATTAGAGCACCTCCTCTGCAGAGTTATTATCATGGGCAGCTGGTTCGTCAAGTTCAGTCCTCGTATCAGGAGGGATGTTTTGAGTGTGGCGAATATGGGCATGTTCGTAGAGTTTGTCCGAGACTTTTGGGGTAATCAACATCAGTACCAAGGTTCTCGTGCCATAGTTCCGGCACCAGTTGCAGCACCACCTACCCAGCCAGCAAGAGGTAGGGGTCAAGCAGTTAGGGGTAGAGGCCAGAAGAGGTGGAGGCTAGACTGCTAGAGGTGGAGGTCCTCCCAGAGGTGTTGTTTAGGGTGGTGGGGCTCAGCCCCGACTTTATGTTTTTCCAGCTAGGCCCGAGACAGAATCTTCTGACGCTGCCATTGCAGGTATCATCTCGGTTTGTGATAGAGCTTCTTTCATTTTGTTTGATTCGGGGTCTACTTATTCGTACGTTTCATCCTATTTTGCCTCATATTTGAATGTGCCCAGCGATCCCTTGAGTGTTCCTATTTATGTGTCCACACCGGTGGGGGGATGCTATTGTAGTAGATCGAGTATATCGTTCGTGCGTGGTAGTCATTAAAGGTCTTGAAACTAGTTTTGATCTTCTACTTCTAGACATGGTTGACTTTGATATCATATTAGGTATGGATTGGTTGTCACCCTATTATGCCATTTTAGATTGTCATGCCAAAACTGTTACTTTAGCATTACCGGGACGGCCTAGATTAGAATGGAAAGGAATTCCTAGTCGTTCTCACAGCCGAGTAATTTCATATGATAAGGCTCGTCGCATGATGGAGAAGGGGTATTTAGCTTATTTGGCTCACATTCGTGATTCTAATGCTGAGATTTCTTCTATAGAGTCCGTTCCTATCGTGCGTGAATTTCCTGAGGTGTTCCCTTCAGATCTGCCGGGTATTCCACCCGACAGAGACATTGATTTTTGTATTGATGTGGCTCCGGGCACTCAGCCCATTTCCATTCCTCCATATCGTATAGAGCCACCAGAATTGAAAGAGTTAAAAGAACAGTTGCAAGATTTGTTAGATAAGGGTTTCATAAGACCCAGTGTATCGCCTTGAGGTGCACCAGTTTTATTTGTAAAGAAAAAGGATGGATCAATGAGAATGTGCATAGACTACAGGCAGCAAAATAAAGTTACTATCAAGAATAAATATCCATTGCCTAGGATTGACGACCTATTTGACCACCTTCAGGGTGCTAGAGTGTTTTCAAAAATTGACTTGAGGTCAGGCTACCATCAGCTGAAGATTAGGGCTTCCGATATCCCTAAGACAACTTTTCGTATGAGGTATGGGCACTATGAAATTTTTGGTTATGTCTTTTGGGCTGACTAATGCTCCAGCAGCCTTTATGGACTTAATGAATTGGGTTTTCAAGCCGCATATGGACTCCTTTTTAATCGTGTTCATTGATGATATTCTTATATACTCCCGCAGTCGGGAAGAGCATGAGCAGCATCTCCATATAGCACTCCAGACTTTGAGAGATAATCAGTTGTATGCTAAGTTTTCTAAATGTGAGTTCTGGTTAGATTCAGTAGACTTTTTGGGTCACATCGTATCAGCAGAGGGTATTCAGGTTGATCCTAAGAAAGTAGAGGCAGTCAAGAACTGACCTAGATCCACCACAGCCACAGAGATTATGAGTTTCTTGGGTTTGGCCAGTTACTACCGTCGTTTTGTGGAGGGGTTTTCATCCATAGCAGCCCCAATGACTAAATTGACTCAGAAAAATGCTCCATTCAAATGGCCAGATGAGTGCGAGGCGAGCTTCCAAAAGCTCAAGACAGCCTTGACTTCAGCACTTGTGTTGGTGTTACCATCAGATTCGGGTTCTTTCACGGTGTATTGTGATGCTTCTAGAGTTGGTCTCGGAGCAGTGTTGATGCATGATGGCAGGGTGATTGCGTATGCGTCTCGTCAGTTGAAAATCCATGAGAAGAATTACCCGGTTCATGATTTGGAATTGGCAGTTATTGTGCATGCTTTGAAAATTTGGAGGCACTATCTTTATGGTGTGCCGTGTAAAAATTTTACTGACCATCGTAGCCTCCAGTACTTATTCAAACAGAAAGATCTAAATTTGAGGCAGCGGAAGTGGTTAGAGTTGTTAAAAGATTATGATGTCACTATATTGTATCACCCGGGGAAGGCCAATGTTGTGGCCGATGCATTGAGTAGAAGGGCAGTGAGTATGAGCAGTCTTGCATATAGTCCGGTCGGCGAGAGACCGTTGGCTTCAGATATTCAGATTTTGGCAAATCAGTTCGTGAGGTTAGATATTTCTCCCAGCGGCGTTCTAGCTTGTATTGTCGCTCGGTCTTCACTAATTGATCGTATCCGAGAGCGGTAGGATGATGACCAACATTTGGCAGTCCTTAGAGATAAGGTTCGGCACGGCAATGCCAAGCAAGTTACGATTGGAAACGATGGTATTTTGCGGATGCAAGGTAGGCTTTGTGTGCCTAATGTTGAGGGTATCCGTGAGTTGATCCTTGAGGAGGCTCACAGTTCCAAGTATTCTATTCACCGAGGTGCAGCGAAAATGTACCAAGACTTGAAACAGCAATATTGGTGGAGAAGGATGAAAAAAGACATTGTGGCTTATGTAGCTCGTTGTTTGAATTGTCAGCAAGTAAAATATGAACATCAAAGATCTGGTGGTCTACTTCAGCAGATAAAGATTCCTGAGTGGAAGTGGGAGCGTATTACTATGGACTTCGTTGTTGGGCTTCCACGGACCCAGAGGAAGTTCGATTCGGTTTGGGTTATTGTAGATAGACTGACTAAGTCAGCACACTTTATCCCAGTGGCTAGTAATTATACTTCAGAGCAGTTAGCTGAGTTGTATATTCAGGAGATAGTCCGGTTTCACGGTGTGCCGGTATCCATTATATCAGATCGAGGTCCTCAGTTCACCTCGCATTTATGGAGAACATTGCATAATGAGTTGGGTACCCATATAGATCTCATCACAGCATTTCATCCTCAGACTGACGGGCAGTCTGAGCGTACCATTCAAATATTGGAGGAAATGCTCCGCGCTTGTGTTATTGATTTTGGAGGTGCATGGGATCGATTCTTGTCGTTAGCGGAATTTGCTTATAATAATAGTTATCAGCCGAGCATTCCAATGGCTCCTTATGAAGCGTTATATGATAGGCGGTGCAGATCGCCAGTTGGATGGTTTGAGCCAGGAGAGGCTTGATTGTTGGGTACAGATTTAGTTCAGGAGGCCTTAGATAAGGTCAAGATTATTCAGGAGAGACTTCGTGCAGCCCAGTCTAGGCAAAAGAGTTATGCCAATCGTAGAGTTCGTGATGTAGCATTTATGACCGGAGATAGAGTATTGCTTCGTGTGTCGCCCATGAAGGGTGTGATAAGATTTGGGAAGAAAGGCAAGCCCTAGGTATATTGGGCCGTTTGAGATTCTTGAGAAGGTGGGGGAGTTAGCATACATGCTTGCATTACCTCCAGGGTTATCCTCACTTCATCCGTTGTTTCATGTGTCGATGCTCCGGAAATATCATGGTGACCCGTCCCACGTATTAGATTTCAGCTCTGTCCAGTTGGACAAAGACTTGTCTTATGAGAAAGAGCCGGTAGCTATTTTGGACCGGAAGGTTCGTCAGTTGAGATCGAAGAGTTTTCCTTCAGTTCATGTTTAGTGGAGGGGTCAGCCGGTTGAGGCAGCGACTTGGGAATCCGAGTCCGATATGCGGGATTGATATACCCATCTTTTCCCCGATCCATGTATATCTCTATGTCCGTTCGAGAACGAACGTTTGTTTTAGAGGTAGAGATTATGATGACCCGAAAAGTCATCCCGTATAATTTTATCTAAATATGTCTGTCGAGGCCGTGAAAGCCTCCTTCTTATCTCACCATGTTGTGTAGTGCAGCCCGGGCGCGTAGCCGAGAAGCCTTTATGTGAAAAAGACTGATGATATAATGAAATTTTAATTAAAATGGTTTCTGAAAAATATAAAGGTTGTGAAAATGATGTATGATGGAAACCTGTGTAATTGAGGTTCGTACTATGGTTACGGATCCCAGAATAAATTCAACATGATTAAATGGGATATCTGTGAAATTTGGTGAGAAATAGATTTGATGTTCATGAGATTCGAAATGAAAGTGGAAAGATGTGAAGTTTGAGAAAGGTTGAGAAATTGTATATGATTTGAAGTATAATTCAATGATTTTGATGATGATTCAGTGTTATGAATGCTTGAATAAGTTTGTAATGTGTTTCCGAGGTCGTGTGAACGTTATCTGAGGTTCTGACGGCTCAAGATAGTTCTGGGTAGGTCCCAGGGTGAATTAGAGTTGAAAAATCACTGAGCGTGCAGGCAGTAACAGGTCTCTGAACCTGGGAGCGCGGCCGCGGTCTCCCTAGCGCGGTCCGCGGTGCTCCCTTCGCGTCCGCGGTCGCCTTAGCGCGGACCGCGGTGGAGAACTTCCGAGAGGTGCAGCAGCACCGCGGTCGCGGTCGCCTTACCACGGACCGCGGTGACCAAACTTCTGAGAGGCTGCATCTAGGCCTTCGCGGCCGCGGTCGTTCTACCGCGGACCGCGGTGGAGGCCTGGGAAGGGATACCTATAAATAACGTAAATTTCAGCTATTTTCAACTTTTCAAAAATCCTAAAACACAAGAGGCGATTTTCAAAAGACCCTTTCTTCTCCAAAACATCTGTAAGTGATTTCTAACTAGTTTTCTTCATTCCTTAACATCCTACTACAAGATTTCATCTTAGAATCAAAGATTTTCATAGGAAAATTGGGAATTTTGGGAAAAACCTAAGAACATGAAAATTTGGGAATTTAGACCTCAATTGGGGTCGGATTCCAAAACCAATCATACACCCGGGATCGGGTGTGAATGGGTAATCGGGTTTTGGTCCGAACTTCGGATTTGGACCAAGCGGGCCCGGTGTCAATTTTTGAATTTTGGGGAAAACTCTAGAAAACTCTTTTCCATGCATTAGACTTCATTCAATTAGCATTTATTGTTATAGTTAAGCAACTTGTGATTAGATACGAGCGTATTGGTGTTGGAATCAAGGAGTAAGGCAGTGATTGAGGCTTGAATTGAGTTACTGGGGTAAGTGTTTGGCCTAACTTTAGCTTGAGGGAATAGGACTCCTCCTTGTGTGTTATGTGTATTGCATGGGTGTGATGTATAGGTGTGGTGATGAGTACCTATGAATCACCCAAGTCTCTGTTAAGCATGCTCCTATTCCCCGTTTCCCCACTTTGTTGCTTATTGTCTTAACTGCTCTATGTTTACTCTGTTTAATTGGCTATTTGACTTGTTGAGTTGTTATTGGTCATCTTTATATTTGTTGGATAGAGTATGGACTATTGAGTTGGCTCATTTGTGATATACATCTGGTTGAGGTACCTAGTAATTGATTATGGTTATGGAATAAACGTTTATATTGTGATATTATCATTGGTTTTCCTGATTTCGAGGCATTGTTAAAGTTATGAAATGAACTCAATTGTCAGTTATATTTATTGAAATCGAAAGCATTGTGACAGGCTCGGTTTGACTTGTGAAATTATGAAATTCATGTGATATGATATGTCTGGTGGGAGCGGGTTGCACGCCGCAACAGGAGAAATAAGGGAGATATGTTAGGGAGGAGTAATAAGGGAGGGCAAGTGGGAGCGGGTTGCACGCCGCAACAAGGAGCAATAAGGGAGGACAGGTGAGATCGAGTTGCACGCCGCAACAGGAGAAATAAGGGAGATATGTTAGGGAGGAGTAATAAGGGAGGACAAGTGGGAGCGGGTTGCACGCCGCAACAAGGAGGAATAAGGGAGAATGTTTATATTTACAATGATATTGATATTTTTATTGATGTTTAATGAAAACAGAAAGTAAAAGTGTGAAAAGGCTGAGACAGGGATTTTATTATTCTTTTAAATCTGAAATATTGTTTTACTTCAAGTGAAAGAACGGAAATGTGGAAAAGTTGTTGAGAAATTGGTTATAGCTGAGTTTTCATTTCATTGCAGTTTCTATTATTTTCCTGTCTAGTTTTTCTTCCAGTTTTATTATTAATTGTTCTCCCCGATCTTTATATATTGTTGAAGCCCGACCTAGCCTCGTTACTACTTCGTCGGGGTTAGGCTCGGCACTTACTCAGTACATGTGGTATGTTGTACTGATGCTACACTCTGTGCTCTTTTTAGCACAGATCCCGACAAGTTCCAGCAGTAGCAGATTTTAGTTGACCACCTGTTCACGTTTAGAGACACAAGGTACATCTTCCGGCTTTCGCAGATATCCGAGAGTATTCTCATCTATGATACATACGCTGTTTTACATTTGTTCAAACAGTTCACTACTTTCTTTCAGACGTTCTGTGTAGTATTCTTAGTTGTTTGTGGATTAGTGACACCAGACTCTGGGGTAGTCATAGAGTTTATTTTTCAGTTAATTCGTAGTTCATTTCGCCTAAGGAATTATTGTTATTATATTTTATTCGTATTTTGAGATTTATTGGAAGTTTGGCTAATGAGATTGAGGGAGTTATGATAACTCAGTTTGTGTTGGGAAGTGATGAAAGTTATGACAAGTGGTTTAAATTCATTTATTTCCGTTGTTATTCATGTTTCAGTAATAGAATACTGGAAATATTGTTAAACGGAATCTAACATTGGCTTGCCTAGCAAGTGTGGTGTTAGGCGCCATCACGATCCCCAAAGGTTGGGAATTTGGGTTGTGATAGTGATATTAGAGATTTAATAAAAAGGAACGTGCATGAGATCTTTATAAACACTTACTGATTTTGGAAACGGTTATTTCAAATTCAGTTGTTTCAATATAAGTGGATTCGTAGATTATTTTCAGTTCATCTCGTATCCTGTTAAATTTTCAAAAATCAATGTAGGAACACTTTAAATACATATGAACCTTGAAACATGTGATTAGGCTATCTAAAACCAATAAGAATTGCTAATTTTAAACTGGTAAAAACTGATCGTGCTATGTTCTTCTTTAAAAATTACAAAATTCCAGGAAATAAAGTAATTTTAGCCTACCAATTTGAAGCAAGATCAGTAGATAATGTATTTATATGTCCGTATTTTTATAGGTGTATATATATCTACATGAATGACGTGTGTTTTGATTAATTCATTTTTACCATTTACCGGATTAGAAAGACCTTTAAGAGTTGATTAAGAATTGAATTTCCTAACTAGTAGTCTTCTTAGTAAAATAGCCAAACTAGGGTGGCCTAAAGTGATTAATTGGGGCTAAAATGTGGCCATAGCCCGAAATATGTTGTCTTTTAGGCTAATGAATTTCACTTTTTAGGCAACCCTCTAGGAAGAAAGATACCTTTAGTCTAAAATTCGGTAAAGAATCGAGTATTGTCTCAAATAACCATAACTCACACTCGGGAGTGGAAACTCGTGCCCCTGACCCTCAACTCCAAACAATAAATAAAAATGCACATAGCAATCACGGGTGCATTTCATGTGACGTGTTTGCCATGTGTTCAAAAATAACAAGTGCACGCTATCGTGACTTGTCTTAATATAAATCCATAAATGTCCGAATTGGCTTTTATCACATAAAAACTGAAAACACCTCTTCCGCCAGAGAACATAGAGAATAATTGAACATCGCCTCAAATAGGCATTCTAAAACCGTCACGACCATAGTCTTGACTAGGTAATCTACACTCGGGTGTGACAACTCATGTCCCCGACTTTAACTTAAAACTATATTAAAATAACGTGTTGCAATTGCGGGTGCATTTCATGTGGCGCAATTGTAACATGTGAAAAAGCAAACAAGTGCACGTCCTCGTGACTTGTTTTTCAAGATAAATCCATAAACGTCAAAAGCGGCTAAAAATTAAAAAGGATAAATGCACAATAGGTTAAAACAGGTAAACAATCAGACAATTTAGGCCAAATAATAATAGTTAAGCGACCGTGCTAGAACCACGGAACTCGGGAATGCCTAACACCTTCTCCCGTGTTAACAGAATTCCTTACTCGGATTTCTGGTCGTAGACAAAACAGAGTCAAAATTCCTCGGTTTGGGATTTTCAAAACAAAACGGTGTCCTGGAGAATCGTCAAAAATCGGGGTGGCGACTCTAAAATAATAATAAATCCCAAAACCGAATAACGTCACTTAAAGTAAAAAAAACTCCCTTATTACCCCTTCATTAATCGGGGTAGTGAAAAAGGAGGTGTGACAGCTCTGGCGACTCTGTTGGGGATCGATCCCAGAATCTCTTGTTCAGTGTTCAAGAATTCGAGCTTATATAACTGTTATGTTTTGGCTTCCATTATCTGATTTTACGTGTTTAAACCCGATGTGCTAATTGCCGCATTCACCGCTTTTATATTTATCTGAATTGCATATAAACTGTGTCGAAACCCTTCTTCTCCCTGAGTCTTCTAAATCATTTGGGAAGTGTGCACTTCGTCTGACTTCTTTTCTGTTAGAGTCATCCAAATTTTAGAACGAGGTACGGACAAGTTGCAAAGCCGGTGAAGCTTCTGTATTCCCGGTACGCTACCCCGACCTCGGCTCGAGTTGTCCGCTCGGGTAAGACTTGTATAGAACAAAACCCCAGGATATAAACCTAGTATAACATAGCCTCATGACAGATCCCTAGTAGGAACGTTTATTTGCATCACGTACATTTTACTTAGGGGACTCAACACCGGGGTTGGGTCCATCTAGGACAGGTGAACCCGAAAGACCATCCTCATGCATCCTACTTGTTATGTGTACAATAATTTATTTTGGTTTGTTTGTTGACCGGCTAAAAGAAGATAACAGAAAAACCAAGAGAGAAATAGAATAGGAGATTTACCCTTTTTTTTTTAAAACCCCGATATTCAAAATCATCCTGAAACCCTGTAAAAATTTCTGAAAATGGAAAATAGTATTTCAAAACAAAATGAGTCGGTTGCATATTTTTCAAACTTATGTCGAGAGCTCCCGAACTACGCATTGTTTGATTCTCACTGGTGTGGGATACGTAGGCAACCTTCATCGGGTCCAACCTTATATTTTCAAAATCAAAATAGAAAGATACGGTCGCAAAAATTAGGTGGGGCCGTTCTTGCCTAAATAGCCGATTGTCCAAACGGGGCGCCGGAAGGCTGTTTTGCAAAAATAGCCACATGTGGTCTTTTCCAAAATTTTGACCCAATTAGCGAGCACAACCCTAAAAACTTCCTACCCGAAGTATTGAAGGGCCGTATTTGTAAGGATGGTCTATATTTTCTTAATTACAAAACTTTTGCAAAAAAGCACTTTTCTTTACCTTTGGTCGAAAATAAATTATGGCTTTGTTTCTTAAACCAAATACTTAATAAATGTGCAAGATGAGCATTGTCAAAAACATTCCCTTTAAGGCTGTCGAGGAAATTCCCTTAGGACTCCATATGTGGTGGAGTGACTTGGGGGAAGTTAGTAGAAAGTCTGCGGTCAAAGTTTTAGGCGGACTCACTGGTCTTCTAAAAATCAAGCCAAGGTTGGACATCGTCGAAGCTCTAGTATCATTTTGGGACCCCGCCCACAACGTGTTCCACTTCTCAGACTTTGAGTTGACACCCACGCTAGAGGAAATAGCGGGGTATGCTGGCCTCAGTGACAATCTTAGAAATCGGTATCAGGTGGCTCCCAAGGCTGTGACTCCCCACAAGTTCTTAGATCTGCTAAGCATTAGCCGGGAAATCCAAGACTCGCATCTATCCGAGGGGTTCTGCACTTTCTATTTCCTATATAGTCGCTACGGAGATCCTCGGGGTTACGAAGCTGATAACACTCGCCTGACTCATCACAAAAACCAAGCTAAATGGGAAGCCCTCCGAGGTTTGGCTTTCGTGGTGGCATTCCTGGGTACCTTAATCTGCTCAAGGAGTGACAGACGCATAGATATAGGACTTGCAAGAGTGGCAGATTTCATGCTGAAAAAAACCAATGGCACCCTTATACCGATGGTTTTAGCTGAGATTTACCGCGCCTTGACGATTTTCTAGTCTGGGGGAAAATTCTTTGAAGGGTGCAATTTGCTCCTACAAATCTGGATGATCGAGCACCTCTGTCACCGCCCAGGCTACATGAACTACGGCTTAACCGGTTCGAATTCTATCGAAGAACACAGTACTCGGGTAGAGGGCCACAAATTTCCTGAGGGCACAAAGGCTTGGCACTCACATTTGAGTTCATTGACTGCCGACCGAATCGAGTGGACATTCGGGTGGCTCCTTGTCGGCGAGGTTATCAATATGTCTGCTGAGGTGTGCTATCTTTTGTTAATGGGTCTGCGAAATATTCAGCCATATGCCCCACATCGGGTCTTACGGAAGTTGGGAAGACAACAGGATGTTCCACATGATGAGGACCTAAGCCAACAAGCCATTGAGCTATGTCCGAGAGCTGCATTTTCGGAGGATAGGGTCCGCAAAATCTGGAACCAGTGTAGATTTTTAGAGCCTCAGACTCGGGTAAGAAACTTATCCAGAGGGGGGTAGAGCCAGCCTATATTTCTTGGTATGGTAGAAGAGGCAGAGAGCACCAAGAGCCAGAACGGCCTGCAAAAAGACCTCACGTACAACATTTCACTTAGCAGACACAAGAGCACTGGTTAGAGAAAGAAAACAACTATCGGGCTACCATGAGTAAACTGGAGGCCCAGATCAGAGAGCTCAAATTTGAAAACACTCTACAAGTCGCCGCAGCTAAAGGGGAAAGAAACAGGCTGAACAAAGAAAATGAAGCCCTCCGGGCTCAGATCCAGAAAATGAGGATAGCCATTGAAAACCCTGAGAGAAGCAGAGCTGACGAAAGACTTGTCACCAGTCTTATGCAAAGGTTGTGTAGCTATGGTGATGACCTGGACAAAGCCAAAGAGGATTTGACCCGAGTTCGAGCAAAGTTGGCAAAGAATGCAGAAGAAAGAGCAGAATTTGTGCAAAAAATGAAGAGAAAGCATGACCAAGAAGTTATGGGCTTAAAAGAAAGGATGGCCACCTTTGAAAACGAAATGGCCAAACAAGCAAAAAGATTTAAGGCAGGAGGGAACAGTGCGCCATGATGGCTCAGTTGGAAGAAGAATTGTGAAAATGGCAAGAGCAGAGTCACAAAGACGCCCAGGTTTTAGAGGCAAGATCTCAGCAGATCGGGCGTCTACTTCATAAAAAAGGTATTATCAGGCAAAGGATCCAGGAGATAGCCGATTACATTGTCACCAAATGCCAGGAATGCGAAGATATGACTCGGACCACTTTCTTCGCAGCGGTAATGATCTTCGTCCACAAGATAATGGATGACCTATACCGCCTCCAGCAAGATATGGCACGCAGGCCCGTGGCAAGGCCGAATGATGCCCCCCGGGTCCCTGGAGCAATGGAAGCACTGATGTATTCTTGATGTTTTTTCGAGTCTGTATTTTATTTTCCTGCTGCAATCCTGTTTGAGTCCACTGTAGTTTTTTTACATTTCCAAGAAAGTATGTCTTGAGTCTTTTGTAGTTTTAAAAATTTCAAAAAAAAGATGTACTGAAGTTTCTTGTAATGAATGAAGTTGGAAGTTTTTATCTAATGAATGAAAGTTTTGGAAAAAATGTTTATTTCCTTCGGATTTATCCCTTGAACTACGTGATGATCTGATTCACGCGGCGCCGTGATACGTAGGCAATCCACATAGGATTCGATCATAACCTTAAGAAAGGAAATTGAGTGAGGAATAAAAGAGCATAAAATAATAATAAGAAAAGAAAGGGTGATAAAATAACAGAGAAAAAACAAAGGGAAAGTTCAAATCTAAGAAATAAAGTCGGGATGAAACACGCAACTGTTGCAAAACATGTAGAAAGCGTTTAATTGCCTAGGTGCATTGCATACCCCAAAAGTGCGATTCCCTATGTGATAAATGCTTCAACCTACGTTTTTGTGGTTCACTCTTGAAAGGTGTTTTTTTCAGTCGGTTGGTTTTGCGGTAACCTGGCTTCCCATCCGTACTTCATTAGATCAAAAGGGAACGTAGAAATGACATCTGAAAGTCACTTATCAATCGTCAACTCTTCCGTGGATGACTCGAATCCAGTCATCCCAACATCTGAGTCATCCACAGCCGAAGGGAACAGAATTCTGCGTTGCCGTATGCCGGAAATGTGGGACGTATGGTCTAATGGTAGGGAACCACCCAGTACCATCCCGGGTTTCTCAGGACATGAGGGACCTCCAACATCCCTATAAGTTACCCAGCCACGCTATTTGGATACCCAACTATGTCGGCTCACTTTGCCGGAAGGCCTTCTGAGGTTCGCCCCCAGGCCCTGTTTTTCGGTGTGTCTTCCAACATCTTCACCGCACCACTAATCTCTGCCGCGGCTCCACCAACTTTCTCTGGGCCAAGCTTTGAGCCACCGGCGTTCACATTCCAAACGTCGTCGTTCCATCTAGACATCACTCATGTCACTCCCAATTCATACCCCCAACAACCTCAGTATGAAGTCACTTTAGGACAAGATAAGAAAAGCCCCGAGCACGAGGAAATGGCTTAGAAAATGAAGAGTATTGAGCAGAGCCTCAAGAATATACAAGGATTGAGCGGGCAGAAAAGTGTCTCCTATGTAGACTTGTGCATGTTCCCGCATGTCCACTTGCCTCTCGGGTTTAAAACCCCCAAGTTCGAGAAATACGACGGACATGGGGACCCCATAGCTCATCTAAAAAGATATTGTAACCAGCTCCGGGGAGCAGGAGGGAAAGAGGAACTTCTCATGGCATATTTCGGAGAAATCTTGACAGGGATTGCATCAGAATGGTACATGGACCAGGATATATTCCGTTGGCACATATGGGATGACCTGGCCCAGGAATTTGTTCGACAATTCCAATACAACATGGATATCGCTCCCGATAGGAACTCTCTATCCAATATCAAAAATAAGTCCTCAGAAAGTTTCAGAGAGTACGCTATTAAGTGGCGTGAGCAAGCCTCCAGGGTCAAACCTCCGATGGACGAGGTTGAAATGGTCAGTGTCTTTCTACAAGCACAGGAAGCTGATTACTTCCAAAATATGATGTCCGCCATGGGCAAACATTTGCGGAGGAAATCAAAATTGGGGAAATGGTTAAGAATGGTCTAAAGACCGGTCGTATCCTAAGCCAATCCGCCATAAGAGCGACCTCTCAGGCCATCCAAAGCGGATCCGGGAGTGCAGCCAACAAAAAGAAGAAAGAGGAAGGGGCCATGATGGCTTCCGAGGTCAGGAATTTTCGACGACCTCAGAAATACCCAAGTCCATTTTCCAAAACTTCCCAACACTAATATCCTCACCAAGACGCAGCTTATGCTACGTCCCTTTTTCCCTACGCGGTGATGAACGCTCAGCCGCATCCTAGGCCGCAACAACAATACAACATGAACAGGGCTCCACCCCCTAGAAATAACCATCTTCCCCCAGCTCCATATAATCCACGCCCTCCTCAAAACAACTATCCGTACAATGCCTACCCCTGTGAACCACCGAGGAGACTTAACTTCACTCCTATAGGTGAGCCGTATTCGAGCCTTTTCCCAAAGTTAGTCCAGATGGGGCTTCTGCAGCCCGTACCTCCGACCAGGAAAAACCCAGCATTAGTGTCATACAAGCCGGGAACCAATTGTTCCTACCATTCCGGAGCAGAAGGGCACGACACGAAGGATTGCTGGACCCTCAAACGAGCCGTGGAAAACCTTATAGAACAAAAGAAAGTGGTGCTAAGGGACGAAGAAGCTCCCAATGTGACGAACAATCCATTGCCCACCCACAATAATAGGCCTGTTATCGGCATGATTTGCGAGGACCAAGATTTTGATCCAACTTTAAAAGCTATCATCGCCATCGCAGATGTGGAGAAAAATCCCAAGGCGGCACCCAAGCCAGTCAAGGAGATGAAGAAGAGCAACCCCGTCCCTCAGGCCACGGGGAAGGCTGAAGCCAAGACAATTATGGGACCCTCTAAAGACGTTGTTCTTTACGTCCCCAGGGCACCCAGGAAGGTACAATGCGCGTTAAGTCCTCCCAGAAGATTGCAATTCAACAAAGCAATGATGAACGTCCCGAAAATGTACGTGCCAAAGGGGACGTATGTGGCGCGGGGGAAAATAATTTCACCAAGGCTGAATGAGACCGTGGTTATTAGCCGCGCGTCGCAAACTCCCGTAAAGGATACCACTGCCGTCCCTTGGAACTACAACATGACGGTGGTAACATACAAAGGAAAGGAGATCACAGGGGAAGCAATTGAAGCAAACTCCTCTGAAGGGTACCTCAATCTGAAAGAGCTAACCAAGAACAAGCATAAACGCTTCCCCTTCAAAAAATCTATCACCGCCGAAGAAGCTGAAGATTTCTTCAAGAAAATGAACATGTCTGAATACGCCACGATTGAAGAACTCGGGAAAACCCATGATCAAGTTTCACTTTTATCTCTGTTGATGGGCTCAAACGAGCATCAAAAGATACTCCTGAAGACGCTGAATGAAGCGTATGTACCGGCTGAAACCTCAGTCGAGCAGTTGGAGAGGATGGTTGAGCGCTTCTTCAAAGTGAACAAAATTTCTTTCAGCTGGGACGATCTGCCTTCCGAGGGAGCTTCTCACACCAAAGCCTTGCACTTGACAGTGAAAAGTGAGGGATACTACGTGAAGAGGGTCATGCTCGACGGAGGATCCGGGGTAGATATTTTCCCTTTGTCAACACTACAAGGAATAGGAATCGGCATTGAGAGAATCAGGACAAATAACATCTGTGTCCGCGCCTTTGACGGTTTCAAAAGGGACACCATCGGTGAAATTGACATAATCATGACGATTGGCCCTGTGGATTTCACGGTAACCTTCCTACTCTTGGATATGGACACTTCTTACAAATTTTTGCTAGGGAGGCCTTGGATTCACGCTGCTGGGGCAGTGCCATCTACTCTCCACCAAATGGTCAAATTTGTACATGAAAATCAGGAGATAGTGGTCCATGGAGAGAACGAACAATCAATATACAGGGACCCCTCCATCCCCTGCCTCGAGGCCAAAGACGGAAGCGAACATATTGTGTACCAAGCCTTTGAGATCGTGCATGTTGATCAGCACGAGGAAGGTGCTCCGTGCCCACAACCTTGTTTATCTAATGCATCAATCATGGTCGCTACCGAGATGATCAGTCACGGGTACAAACCAGGAAAGGGGCTAGGGGTATCCCTACAGGGCATTGTCGAACCCATCTCTCTGTCTGCCAACAAAAAATTCTTCGGCATAGGTTTCCAGGCTACAGAAGCCGATGTGAAACGGGCCAACGCACGAAAGAAAGATGGGTGGGACTTGCCTCAGCCAGTCCCACACATTACTGAAACTTTCATCGAACCACAATATATTGAAGAAGAAGAAGAAGAGGCCTTTACGGCCGGAGAAATTGAAGAAATCTGCGAGGCCATGAAGCAGATGTTGTATGAAACTAACATGGTTCAACTGGGAGAAGGCTCGAGCACCGCTGAGGTGCAGCACATGGGACCAAATGCCAAGTTGCAGAACTGGAAGGCTACTCCATTCCCTTTCAGGCGGGAGTCCCGGTAGTTCAATCTTGCCATCTTTTCTGCACTATGAGTTATTTCAGGGTGTAACTCAAGTATTTTAGTTTATTGCCTTTCGAATTCCGATGTAAACCCTCCTATGTTCAAATTCAATGAAATGAAATCAATATTTCATAGTCTACGAACTTCTCTTTATTCCTCCTAATTTTGTTATTTTTCTTATTCCTCTATTTTCAGTTCTAATAATGCAGATTTTAATAACATGACATGCTTGCAGACTTCACGCCCAGATATTGATACGCCATCCAACTCAGAAATAATGAATCAAGAACTGGAATATGATGAAGATGAGGCTTTTAGGGAAATTAATCGAGAATTGGAACAATTCGAGAATAAGCCTAAGCCAAACTTAAACGAAATAGAACCGGTTAATTTGGGTAAAGCAGAAGAGGTCCGAGAAACCATGATAAGCATCCACACCGATGAAAGAACTAGGGATGCTTTGATCCAGCTCCTTTTTGAGTTCAAGGACGTGTTCGCCTGGTCTTATGACGACATGCCTGGACTAAGTGTTGACTTGGTGGTACACAGATTGCCGACCTACCCCGGTTATCCACCTGTCCGACAAAAGCAAAGGAAATTTAAAAGAGACATGAGTGACAAAATCAAAGAAGAGGTCATTAAACAACTAAAAGCTGGAGTAACCCGAGTGGTCAATTACACCATCTGGATGGCCAATGTGGTTCTGGTACCTAAAAGGACGGAAAGGTCAGAGTATGCGTCGACTACCGAGATTTGAATAAAGTGATCCCTAAAGATAACTTTCCACTGCAAAACATACATATCCTGGTTGACAATTGTGCCAAACATGAGGTACAGTCTTTCATAGATTGCTATGCTGGATATCACTAGGTGTTGATGGATGAAGAAGATGCAGAAAAGACAACCTTCACTACACCCTGGGGCACCTATTGTTACCGAGTCATGCCGTTCGGTCTAAAGAACGATGGGGAAACATATATGAGGGCCATGACCGCCATATTCCACGACATGATGCATCAGGAGATTGAGGTGTACGTGGATGATGTGATTATTAAATCCAGGACGCAAGACGACCATGTGCAGCATTTGAGGAAATTCTTCGAACGCCTGCGTAAATATGATCTGAAATTAAACCCAGCCAAGTGTGCCTTTGGAGTTCCATCTGGAAAATTATTGGGGTTTATAGTCAGTCGACGGGGATTCGAGCTGGACCCGACAAAGATAAAATATATTCGGGATCTCCCACCTCAAGAACCAAGAAGGAAGTCATGAGTCTGCTGGGTAGGTTGAATTACATCAGCAAGTTCATCGCTCAGTTGACATCCACATGTGAGCCTATATTCAAGCTGTTGAAGAAAGATGCAACAATCAAATGGACAGACGAATGCCAGGACGCTTTCGACAAGATCAAAGAATATCTGTCGAATCCGCCAGTGCTAGTCCCACCAGAACCGGGAAGACCTTTGTTCTTATACCTGACGGTGTTAGAAAATTCCTTCGGGTGCATTCTCGGGCAACATGACGCAACCGGGAAGAAAGAACAGGCCATATATTACTTAAGTAAGAAGTTCACGAGCTACGAAGCCAAGTATACGTTGTTGGAAAGAACTTGCTGCGCTCTAACTTGGGTTGGTCAGAAGCTCCGGCATTATTTGTTGGCTTATACCACCTACCTCGTCACTAGGCTGGATCCATTGAAGTACATATTCCAAAAGCCAATGCCCACCGGGAGATTAGCAAAGTGGCAGATTTTGCTCACCGAGTTCGACATAGTTTGTGTCACTCGCACGGCAATGAAGGCCCAGGCCTTGGCAGATCACTTGGCAAAAATCTTGTCGATGACGACTACCAACCTCTAAGTACTTACTTTCCGGACGAGGAGGTAAACTCAGTCGAGATAACTTCTGAGGACGCCAACACTTGGAAAATGTTCTTTGATGGAGCTGTAAATGAAAAAGGTGTTGGGATTGGGGCAATCTTGATTTCGCCCATCGGACAACACTATCCGGCCACAGCCCGCCTCCGATTTTTCTATACAAACAACACCGCTGAATATGAAGCTTGCATAATGGGCATGAATATGGCTATTGACATGGATGTAGATGAGTTACTAATCATGGGAGATTCTAACTTGATCATCAAGAAAGCTCAGCGAGAATGGGTAACTCGGGATGTTAAACTCCTCCCATATAGACAACATGTGGAGGATCCTAGCAAGCGATTCAAAGTCGTCGAATTCAGATATATTCCTCGATGCCACAACGAGTTAGCCGATGCGCTGACTACCCTAGCTGCAATGTTGCCATATCCGGGCAATGTTCACATTAACCCGTTGGAAATTCAAATGAAGGAAAGGCATGGTTATTGCAACACGGTCGAAGTAGAACCTGATGTCCAACCATGGTATCATGATATCAAAAGATTCTTGAAAACAAAAGAATATTCAGAGCATGCCAATGGGGACCAAAAGAGAACCATCTGAAGGCTCGCCAGCATTTTCTTCCTAAGTGGGGAAGTACTGTATAAAAGGACTCCCGATCTTAATCTATTAAGATGTGTAGACGCCAAAGAATCTGAAAAGATTATGAACGAGGTGCATTCAGGAGTATGCGGTCCTCACATGAACGGGGTCCTCGCAAAGAAAACCTTTCGAGCTGGGTATTATTGGATGACCATGGAGAAAGATTGTTTCAGCTTTGTCCGTAAATGCCATAAGTGTCAAATACATGGCGATTTGATCCATGCACCACCATCAGAATTGCATCCCATGTCCGCACCCTGGCTGTTTGTTGCCTGGGGAATGGATGTCATCGAGCCGATCGAGCCGAAGGCCTCAAACGGGCACAGATTTATCTTGGTCGCTATCGACCATTTCACAAAATGGGTCGAGGTAGTCATATTCAAAGCAGTCACTAAGAAAGCAGTGGTAGATTTCGTGCACTCTAATATCATCTGTCGTTTTGGTATCTCAAAGACTATCATTACCGACAATGCCGCGAATCTGAAAAGTAACTTGATGAGGGAGGTACAGTTCCAAATCACACACCGCAATTCTACCCCTTACCGGCCCAAAGCCAACGGCGCCGTTGAAGCAGCAAACAAAAACATCAAGAAAATTCTCAGGAAAATGATTCAAACATCCAAGCAATGGCACGAGAAATTGCCCTTTGCATTATTGGGATATTGCACGACCGTGCGCACGTCGGTTGGAGCTACTCCTTATCTATTGGTTTATGGCACTGAAGCCGTAATACCAGCAGAAGTTGAAATTCCCTCCCTTCGGATTATTGTCGAAGCAGAAATTGAGGATGATGAATGGGTCAAAACCCGATTGGAACAATTTACTCTGATTGATGAGAAAAGGATGGCCGCAGTTTTCCACGAACAGTTGTACCAACAAAGAATGGCCCACGCCTATAAAAAGAAAGTGCGGCCTAGGAACTTCGAAGTAGGGCAACTTGTCTTAAGACGTATCCTCCCACACCATGAAGAGGCGAAAGGAAAATTCGCCTCGAATTGGAAAGCTCCAAACATCATAAGGAAATTGCTACCAAAAGGAGCATTGTACCTGGGGGACATCGAAGGAAATGACCCTGAAACGGCTGTCAATGCAGATGCAGTCAAAAGGTATTATGTTTGACCTTTTTCGTGATGATGATACTAATGATCGAAATGATGAAGGCTTTCATTCATGTTACCCCAAACACTATCAATTTTGTAAACCCTTCGAGCCGGTTACTCTTCCTTGACTACCCTCTTTGGAACTTGAAGTGAAAAAAAATCAAAATCAAAATCAAAATCAAAATCAAAATCAAAACAAAAACAAAATGTTTTCCTGAACTACATCTGACTTGATTCCGAAAGGATACTAGGCAGCCTCTCCCTGGGGTTCAGTCACACCAAAATAAAAATCCACATTTCCCCAAGAGTTTAAGTTGGGGCAAGTGTTAAGATTCGGCAATGATTCGCCTGAAAAGTTCCAAAATTGTAATTCAATACAAATTCTTTTTACCCCAAATCCTGTTCAAGTCCTTCCGATCGATCGGCGAAGAGAAACCAGAATTAGAGGATACAACTATTGGATCAGACACGAGCAATGAGAGAAAGTAAAATGAGAGAGTCTTATCGGTGAAAACCACAGGGGCACCATAAGGCGATGGCGAGTAGAGAAATTAAAAATGAGAGAGTCTTGTTAGTGAAAACTCGCAAAGAGCACTACAGGGCGATGGCGAGAAGAGAAATGAGAGAGGTTAGTCGGTGAAAACCCGAAAAGGGCACTACTAATCGAAATGAGGATGATTGGTTACTGATATCGACATGGTCTGGGGCAAGGTTTCTCAACCTCGAGTTAAAAGTTGTGACGAATTTCTATCGATTCAGTTTTTGAAAAAAAAAAGGGAGAGCCAGATGGTTATATAGATCAGGCATCCGGTCCAAGACGCATGTCATGTTCATTGAAGGTCGCGTACACTCCAAATAAGTCCTTCTTCTCTTCCCCGAAAGGGATATTTCTTGTCAAAATTCATTGTCTTCGTTTCTTTGATATTCTCTTTCAATCCCTTTCAGTTTGACTCTGTTTCTAGGGTAAAACAAACAAAGGATGGCAAAACTGATTTACAGGGTTCTCGTTTGACGCAAGCCAACATGCAAAGGGCATCGAGCCTCATCAGGGGCATCGAGTCGATCCTAACTTGCTGCAACGGCCGATGCTTTAAACACAACTCTTGAAAGGAGAAGATCAAATTGAAATGCCTATAAAGGCAGTTGAAGTGAAAGGTTAAGTCCCACGTGGCTAACCCTCTCGGCAAAGTCTGAAAAGCCAAAGCACTCCAAGTGCTTTAAATTAAAGATGGGGGAAAACCAGAAATAGAAGGCCGATAAAGGCGAAGTAAAGTTGGAAAGGTTAAGTCCCACACGACTAACCGTTGTAGCAAAATTTGAGGGGCCAAAAATTCCCCCGATACTCCGGAAATCCAAAAGAAAAGCAAGTGAAAGGCATACAAAGGCAGAATAAAGTTGAAATGTTGGGCCCTACGTGACCGGTCACCACGATAAAATCTGGAAAGCCAAGGTCCCCGGGTTTGGAAACAAAACCCAATCCCCAGCAAACAAGCAAACGGTTGAGATCTTCGTCAAAGAGGCTGAGATCAAGCAGCTTGAAATAATCAAGGCCGCAAAACCAACCACCATTTCAAACTAACAAATTGTTCTTTGTTTGAAAATACGAAACAGGTGCAACTCAAAAGCAACCGTGCAAAAAGCAGGTGCAACCAAAAGGAATTGTGCAAGGGCTAGAAGGAGCTCTACAACATTGACTCCAAAGAAAGGGAAGTTTCCTCCAAAAATCTTTTCTCGCATGCCTAAAATAAAAAAATAAAAAAATAAAAAAGAGAAGAAGAATTGAAGTTGAAAATGACTCAAAGTAGTATGGGGCCTCCAATCCTCAACTACACCTTTCCCGACATAGGATATACACTCCCTAGTTGATGCCTATTAAGGGTATACATTCCCTAATTGATGATTTTTCCGACATAGGGTATACACTCCCTAGTCGATGCCAATTAAGAGTATACATTCCCTGATTGATGATTCCTTGTCCAATTAAGGGTATACATTCCCTAATTGATTTCTTTTTCCGACATAGGGTACACAGTCCCTAGTCGATGCCAATTAAGGGTATACATTCCCTAATTGATGATTCCTTTTCCAATTAACGGTATACATTCCCTAATTGATTTCTTTTCCGACATAGGGTATTCACTCCCTAGTCGATGCCAATTAAGGGTATGCGTTCACTAATTGATGATTTCTTTTAAGGGTATACATTCCCTAATTGATTTCTCTTCCGACATAGGGTATACACTCCCTAGTCGATGTCAATTAAGGGTATACATTCCCTAATTGATGATTTCTTTTCCAATTAAGGGTATACATTCCCTAATTGATGATTCCTTTTCCAATTAAGGGTATACATTCCCTAATTGATGATTCCTTTTCCAATTAAGGGTATACATTCCCTAATTGATTTCTTTTTCCGACATAGGGTAAACAGTCCCTAGTCGATGTCGATTAAGGGTATACATTCCCTGATTGATGATTCCTTTTCCAATTAAGGGTATACATTCCCTAATTGATTTCTTTTCCGACATAGGGTATACACTCCCTAGTTGATGTCGATTAAGGGTATACATTCCCTAATTGATTATTCCTTTTCCAATTAAGGGTACACATTCTCTAATTGATCTCTTTTCCGACATAAGGTATACACTCCCTCGTCGATGCCGATTAAGGGTATACATTCCCTAATTGATTATTCCTTTTCCAATTAAGGGTATACATTCCCTAATTGATAGTTTTTCCAACATAGGGTATACAATCCCTAGTTAATTTTATTTTGCAACATAGGGTCTCCAACCCCTAGTTGGTCTTGCTTTGAGATATAGGGTATCCACTCCCTAGTCTACAATAACTCCGGGTGCACTACTCCCGGCTTTTCATCGCTTTCAATAACAAAATAGGGTAGATTTCCTTGCAATTACTCACGAAATTTTCCTAGTGAAAACTGGGGCAGAAAATTTCGTTCGTTTGTTTTTTATTTTGGTGAAGATTACATTTTTTTTGTTGGGATATTGGACTCGAGACGACCAAAAGAAGAAGTTTCTATCCAGAATAAAAAACAAAAGAAGAAAAGAGAAGGTCAGATCCAAAGTGCAGAAACGGGGAAGACACGGACTGTTCAGGACGAGATTAAAGTCATCCGTTCAGTATATCCTACTTTGACTCAAGGAACGATAAGACGAAACCAGCACCTGCGGCTAACAAACATCAAGATTCAGGTCAGAGTTAACAAAAGGCCTAGACATCAAGACCAAGTCTTAGATAGGAATCTTGTAACTAGCAGCTGATAGGTTTAGTTAGTCTTTCGTTTTGTTACTTTGGTGTAATAAGGAGATCAGCAGCAGTAATAGCAGCAACCACAGTGAAACCACAGTTACTCGGTAGTTCTAGCTGCCAAAACCTCCAGAACTACACTGACCTGATTCCTTTATAGCCAAGGATATGTAGGCAACCTTTGAAGCATGGTTCGGTCAAACTTTTCAAAAACGCTTCACAATGGAACATATGAATGGGTAAAGTCACTTATGATTGCTCACTTTGTCTTTGCCCGAAAACTCTTCGTGTTTCCGAGCAAAGAGGGGCAGTTGTGAGCACGTGATTTTTCACCCACCATATACTCCTACAGAATTCAATACAATAAATTAATTTTACAAATTTTTGTTGAATTTTAGCAATTAATTGTGAATTGTTTGCACTTTTCATATTTATAATTTATCTTTTAAAGTTATTAAAATTGCATCACTATTATCAGAGAATTATGAATTTATTATTTGTATTTAATTGAATTAAATAACAAACAAACGATGGTTATTTGATGTAATGTAGTTTTGATAACTAATTACTAAAATTAATCATTTTTATCCAATAAATCATGGATTTAATTAGGAGTATAAAATTAATTGTTTTATTCTTAATTAATCTATGATTAGATGAAACAAGGTCAAATTAATTATTAAAATTTTTAGATTTAATTAGGTTTGGTTTTAATTAAATTAATTGGGTTTAATTAACCATAGAGTATTAATTAGGACCTGGGTCAAAATTACCCAGGCCCAAAACTTTTCTCTACACACTCCATCTACCCAGCCCAAAACTACCCGGTCCAAAACCCCCAGCCCTTGAAACGACCCCGTTTAGTTAAATGAATTCATCTCGGCCATTGATCTATTTTGATCCAACGACTGGGAACCCCACAACCACTAACTATTTAACTGTCCCAAAAGCCTCCCTCCCCCCCCCTCCCCCCCGGTCTAAAGACCAAAGTCTAACACCCTCCCTTCCCATGCCCGTCTCTCCTCCCTCTCTCAACACCTCGCCCGAACCATCGTCCCCCGCCCTAGCTCCGCCGGCCGGAAATCGCCTCCGGCGGTGGAGCTCCACCAATCGACCCCAAAGTTTCACCAGTTAACCTCCTTCACCCCCTTAACCCCGTCCCATCATTAATTTCCCCAAAAAATCACCCAATTTTGAGTAATTTCAAATCTGAGAATGGTCAAAACCCTAAAACCTTTTGAAGACGATTCCAAGCAGCTCTGTGACTCAAACCCACATGAGTCGATGGCTCATGACAAGAGCCGTCGATTCATGCGAGTGAGAGTCACTTTTGGAGGTCGCCGGAGTCCGGCCAAACTCCGGCAAGTCGCCGCAGTTCATCCAAACCACCGTCGCTGGTATTCCCTTCCTTTATGTCTGTTTCTTGTTCTTTCTTAACTAAAATCACGAATCGGCCTTTGTTAATCACTGTTCTTAGTATCACTGTTTTAGGTTTAGATTTTTTGTTCTTTTCACTGTTTTCCTTTACCTGTCCATGGTTTCTTCTTGATTAGTTCAAAGCCTTAAATGTATCTCGCGTTTTAATTAATTTGCTCCCGTTGATTAGTAGTTAGGATTTTGATAGTCGGGTTCCTTAGCCTAGGTTTGTCACTATGTGTTTATTGTTCCTTCGATTCAGGATGCCTTCGTTTGATTAATTCAAATTGTCACTATATCATGATTGCTTTTGTTCGTTTTAGTAAGCATGTTAGTTGCTAGAATTCCCTGATTATTAGGTTCTCTATTTACTGTTTTTCCTAAGGTTAATCATAAATGGCTAAGTATTCTGCTAATCAACCACTTTTATAATCCTGATGAATATGTGGTGTTTGAATAATCTATATGTAATTAACAAAGAACCTTAATGATTCATTATACATGTTATGACTTTAAACTTTCCTGATAACTTTTCTGTGGCTCTCATGTTTGCTCTACTGAGCTTCACTTTAGTATTACTTATTGATTGAGGTTTTTTTTCTAAAACAAAACTAAAAAGAATTTTGAAATGGACATTGAAGGGTAAATATAAGGTTGTCATTATCAATATATTAGCTTATGTTATTTAATTTGACATCTTCCTTCTAATGTGCTACTGTGATCTTTTAACTCTTGAAAGATCAGTGTAAAAGTTTTGTCAACTGCATGATCACTCGATCATATTCTGTAAAGAATGTATTGAAAATAAACTAATTGAGTCCCTTAACTAATTAAGTCCTGATACTAGTTAAGAAGAACTAACTATTTTTTATCAACTAAAGTACCTAACTAGGATCAACTAACCCAAGTTAATAGGTAACCTAATAAACCTTAACCTTAGTTACCTAAGGGTAATTCTAGGGACCTTAAGGGGTAGTTAAGTATTTTAGTTGAGGGAATCTTGGGTATAACAACCCAAGAACCTTCTAGAGTCAATGAATCAGAATTTTAAGGGGTAAGAAAGTAATGTTAAGGGTTAGGCATCTTCTAGAACAGGGCAGTTGTCCCAAAAGATAAGGGTAACAACTGCCTTTGTACTATTTTCAGCTCATTTAGGTGGGGAATATGTCAAAGCATATCTCATTCCCAAGCCTCTTATAATTAGGCCCTCCCTTTAGACTAAAAAGAGATTTTTTGGGGGACATACTGAAAATTACTCTCTTCACACAAAAAACCTGCTTGTTCTTCATCTGCTCTTTACCCTTTTTTTTACATATATACTTAGCTGCTGAAAAACATAAAGAAAAGAAAGATGGAATAGCTTCCAAAAAGAAAACAACTCATGAAGATATTGTTTTGGCTATTAGTGTTCTTTGGTTTTCCCTGGTACTCTGGATTTTCATCAACAAAAAAAAACTAAAGATTCTCACTCAAATTTCTGGGTTATTTAATTTTCTCTGTTGATTCTCATCTACTTCTGGACCTTTATTTGGTCCAGACTTTACTCGGTATTCTTTTCTCTGAAAGGTATGTAATTTCTTCATCTATGAATAAATCTTCTTAAAGATCTGAATTCTATGCTGTGATGTATAAGCTTGTTAGTTTTATTTGAGTTCTTTCCTTAACTGCTTTAGTATAGAATATCTTTATTGAGATCTATGTGTAAAGATTGATTTGAAATATGTTTGCTGAAATTTCTTTAAGAATCTTCAATTTCAAATATAAAGCTTAAGTGTTGAATTCTGGTTTGTCAGCATTACTGGATGTTGAACCTGACCTTCTCTAAGGTCAGGTTCTATTCATAAGAATGCATAAATGTGTTTTTTGTTTGTATTTCTTTAGTCACTGAAGAGATTCAATAAGCAACTCTCTATATAGTTTAGAATTATGTTAGTGTTAGCACTAGGGTAAATGAGTTTGACTTCTTAATAGTCAAATTCACCCCATGGTAGTGCATAAACAGTAGTTTAGCTTGTTGAAAATTATCCTTCAAAGGATATAAAGTGTGTAATTAGGAAGAGCCTTAAGGAAGGAAATCTGAACTCACAAAATAGTCGGATTTACCTCTCAAAGTGCCAATAATGGTCAAAATATTTGACTAAACATTAACCGGAATAAATATGACTATAAGAGTCTAAATAAAGTGGCATCATTGGATTTGAATCTGACCCTGTTTTGGTCAGATTCATTACAGCCAATGCACAAAAGAACTTTGTTATAGTTTAACATCGTTAGAGTCAAATCTCACCCCTGTAATGGTCAGATTTGCTCTAAAAGATGCATAGCACATCTGTTATTGAGGTAGTTAGAAACTGCAAACGAAAAGCTGCAAATGCACAGTGTAAAGAATCCAGATGTGGAGCAGCTAGTTAGGACTTCCATTTTTTAGTTCTTTCCTTGATATTCATAAAAATATATTTCTACAGAAGCTACATTTTTTAAAAACTATAATTTATTCATTCATGCACTTTGGAATCTTGTAATTTAAAGACTGGAGTGTATATTCATTTTCAGCCCTTTAGTTTATAGTGTTCAAACTGATTTTAGAAAAAGGACATTCTCCTGAAATTTCGAATTCATGCTTTTCTTTCTTTGTTTTGAAAGTAATACGGTGATATTAGAGATTTAATAAAAAGGAACGTGCATGAGATCTTTATAAACACTTACTGATTTTGGAAACGGTTATTTCAAATTCAATTGTTTCAATATAAGTGGATTTCGTAGATTATTTTCAGTTCATCTCGTATCCTGTTAAATTTTCTAAAATCGATGTAGGAACACTTTAAATACATATGAACCTTGAAACATGTGATAAGGCTATCTAAAACAAATAAGAATTGCTAATTTTAAACTGGTAAAACTTGATCGTGCTATGTTCTTCTTTATAAATTACAAAATTCCAGGAAATAAAGTAATTTTAGCCTACCAATTTGAAGCAGGATCAATAGATAATGTATTTATATGTCCGTATTTTTATAGGTGTATATATATCTACACGAATGATGTGCATTTTGATTAATTCATTTTTACCATTTACCGGATTAGAAAGACCTTTAAGAGTTGATTAAGAATTGAATTTCCTAAGTAGTCTTCTCGCAAAAATAGCCAAACTAGGGTGGCCTAAAGTGATTAATTGGGGCTAAAATGTGACCATAGCCCGAAATATGTTGTCTTTTAGGCTAATGAATTTCACTTTTTAGGCAACCCTCTAGGAAGAAAGATACCTTTAGTCTAAAATTCGGTAAAGAATCTAGTATTGTCTCAAATAACCATAACTCACACTCGGGAGTGGCAACTCGTGCCCCCGACCCTCAACTCCAAACAATAAATAAAAACATACATAACAATCACGGGTGCATTTCATGTGACGTGTTTGCCATGTGTTCAAAAACAACAAGTGCACGCCATCGTGACTTATCTTAAGGTAAATCCATAAACGTCCGAATTGGCTTTTATCACATAAAAACTAAAAACACCTCTACCGCCAGAGAACATAGAGAATAGTTGAACATCGCCTCAAATAGGCATTCTAAAACCGTCACGACCATAGTCTTGACTACGTAATCTACACTCGGGTGTGACAACTCATATACCCGACTTTTAACTTAAAACTATATTAAAATCACGTGTTGCAATTGCGCGTGCATTTCATGTGGCGCAATTGTAACATGTCCAAAAGCAAACAAGTGCACGTCCTCGTGACTTGTTTTTCAAGATAAACTCATAAACGTCAAAAGCAGCTAAAAATTAAAAAGGATAAATGCACAATAGGTTAAAACACGTAAACAATCAGACAATTTAGGCCAAATAATAATAGTTAAGCGACCGTGCTAGAACCACGGAACTCGGGAATGCCTAACACCTTCTCCCGAGTTAGCAAAATTCCTTACTCGGATTTCCGATCGTAGAGAAAACAGAGTCAACATTCATCGATTTGGGATTTTCAAAACAAAACGGTGTCCCGGAGCATCGTCAAAAATCCGGGTGGCGACTCTGAAATAATAATAAATCCCAAAACCGAATAATGTAACTTAAAGTGAAAAAACTCCCTTATTACCCCTTCATTAATCGGGGTAGTGGGAAAAGGAGGTGTGACAACTTGTTCTCACTCCAGTTCGAAATCTTCATTGTTTTTGGATTTGCTTGATCCTGTACCCATTTCCCTTTTTTCTCTGGCAAACGATGAAACCAGAATTAAGTACTCAGTGGTTGTCGCTGGTACTCCAAAATGAGAATACAAGAGAAAAGGATGAAGTGCACAAAGTTCATGGACTATATAATCTCATGTATCATCTATATGCACAAGAGACCTTCCAATATCTTACTGTTTACTGTCCACTAACTACAGAAATATGGCTGCTCTATAGTAAAAGCAAATATTTATAGAACAAATACTAGCAAAAAGAATTAGGCATACCTACAACGGAGAAAAAAGTTAAAAGAAGCAATGTACAAAGCTGTACGCGGTGTTATACTCGGGGTTTTCCATGCTGTGCATAATACGCCTTATCTGCATTGGCTAACCGATCCTGAAACATAGTCCACTCACTTCTACACCTCTCTCTTACCTATAAGAAGAAAAAAATCGAGGAGCTTCAAAAGAGGTAACTAAGATCTGACTCGCTCAAAACAAACGGGAAATGATATTTGTCAAACTAGATTTGAGCTTAGTCACGGATTTGCTTACCCCTTCCCAAGGAGCTTTACCATTCTCTGAGCTACCCTGCATATTTCATATAACAAGAATTGTGTGAAGAAAATACTTAAGGAATGATAACAGGTCACACAAAAATGCATGGGAGCAATGAGCCGTCTCCTCCCTCCCCTCTCCCGTAAGAGCATAAACAGATCAGTGCAATAAGTTTTACAAACAAAATAGCAGAAAACAGCTTCAGCCTTTAGGATATATATCCCACATATCCAGAAGCAAACACCAGCTTTAGCCCTAAGGACTTAAATTACATTGCAAGTTGGCACTCTTGTCTTTTGGTAAGCCAGTAATTTCTCTTCTATTCCTACCCAGAACTCTAGAGAGACAAAAAGGCGCACTAAATTGAGTCATCCTATGAATCAGCCTTCAGAGGACACTTCAAGCCAAACTGGTAGAAACTTAAGATCTATCAAACCTTTAACAGCCAAAAACATAGTTGCAAAGAGTTTAAGGTTGGAAACTGGAGAACAAGGTAGTATTCTTAAACCAATATAGGATACTCAGGAGAAAAATTAGCATCTTTATCTGTTTCTTATCCCTTCTGCAAGACACTCTAGAACTAAAATACTTGGGCACTTGCCAAAACAAAACTCACATGAATTGTACTACTATAATAAAAGAGAGGAATACTGGAGTTCAACCAACTGTATTATACATAGCAGTGTTGTGAAAAGCGGGCGCTTCCTCACTTAAAGCGAGAAGCGAAGCGAGGCGACCCATCGAGCGCTTAAGCGTAGCAGGTATTCAAAAGCGCTCCCTTCCAACTAAAAGGCGAGAAGCGACGATGCGAAGCAATGCGTAAGAAGCATGCGGTTCTCTGTTTTAAAGGGCTGCCAACCTATTTAATTAAAAAGATGTTCTTTTTTTAAAACATATCGACCACCAGCAAGAGAGAAAGAAAGAGGGGACTAGACTTCAAGTTTTCTAGACTTTTCAACTTCAAGATCATCAAGTTTGGTCCAGGTATGTGATTTCTTCTTCTTTCACTGTATCAGCGTCCTGCTGGCGAATTTTTTTTTTCCCTTCAGTTCTTCTTTCTCATTCTTCTCTTCTTCTTCTTCATTTTCTTGCACTGTTTTTTCGTTTGAAACGCTGCTCAATTTTTACTCGAATGGTATACTGCCCTTCCTCTTATTTTTATATCCTTTATCCTTAGTTCTTATTGCCTTTCTTATGTGTTATGTAGCTGTTCTTTTAAATTCCGCTTCACTTCAAAAATTGAGCACTTCGCTTCTCGCTTTAAGCGAAAAGGGGATTGTCGCTTTTCCTCGCTTCATGCTCTTCACAACTATGATACGCAGTACTAAATTGGTCAGAATGCAGGCTATGTCAGTCAGTAAATCTCCCTTTCAGAGAGGCATCATGGATTTGAGTTCCCACTGTTAGGTAATAAAAAGAAGTTGATTATCTATTTAAATGAGAGCAGTAGCTAATAATGAGAACTTAATTTAACAAATTAGTAGAAATTTCAGCTATTTAGTTTCTGTATATGGACTTTTACAAACCTGACTCCCAAGGGAAGGAATAACTTGATGCACAATCCATTGTGAATCCACTACACCAATTTTTTCATGTGCAGGCTGCACAAACAAATGAAAGATAACAAGATTGCTAAATGGTCTCCACTATATTTCAAATTGGCAAAAACTCTAGAATCCTGAAAGATGGTGGGGTCAAGGTCCCAAATGATATCAAAGTCTAAAGGGAAGCCAGATTTACCATGAGGCAAGTCCTCTTTTCAATTTTATAACAGATATAAAAATGGGAACTACTGACCTCTACACATCTTCTGAGAGCGAAATCCAATCCCCATCCATGCACCAAATCATTCTATAAGAAAACATCAATTGGAAGCACAGCTGTCACTATAATAGCACATGCATATGTTAATGCACTCATGACCAGTGTAAGTGCACTCTTGAAAGGATTGTAATGAATTGATATGAGTATTGCCAGTTATGCATGTGATCCCAATTGTAAGAACTACCTGAATCATATGCCAAACACATCGCCATGCTTCCCGAGAAAATACAGGAGCCATTATTTCCACAAACCTGAAAAACCAAATCAGGAAAAGGTAAGTTGCAGGCCAGCTAAAAGTATCAGATGCAGCAATTCCACAAAACTGAAAAAACAAAGGGAAAAAGGCCAAAATTGTTCCTGTACTTTGGAGAATTAGTCACGTTTATATACCCGTTTTTACTTTCCGTCTAAAATTGTCCCTGCCGTTAACAAAGTAGATAAAATCACCCCCGACCCTAACGGATTTCCAACGTGGCAATGAGACCCATCACTTAAACTGCCAACTGGGTTATTATCAGCCCAAATTTTAAAGCCCCGTGCCCATTTCTTTGATCCAATTATTCTAACCCGTTAGCCTGCCACATGTCTGGTAAAATGACTATCTTAACCCACCTTTTTTAACCAACCTCCCTCCTTTCCCGTTTACCTCCTCTTCTCTTTCTTCTTCATTAATGGCTAGTTGGCTACGCCTCCTCTTTCATAGAACCAAGAACATATTTTTAATGATAGAGACGGTAATTTTCAGTTAACAAATATTACATTAATTAAAGCAATCATAAACATACAAAATATATCATTAATCCCCTTCTCTTATTTTTTTCTCCGTAATCGTTTTTTCTTCTTTTCAATTTTTCGTTAATCCTTTAGGTGCCAAAAATTGCGTAGAGGAGCGAATGCCTCCTCCATTACCTCAAACCTTCACACTCTCTCTTTTTTAGTCCTTTATGTGCCATAAGTTGTATCCTCGCCGTCGACCACCACGGCAAATGGTATGAATTTGAAAAAAAAAATCATAAATCTAGCAATTTTCAAACAATACAGCGTCATCACCCTTTTTTTATCTATTATCTATCTGGTGGTCGTTTCTGATGTCGAAAAAAAATCTGATTTTGCATGTTACATGATTGATTCTTGTGATGAAATAGGTAAAGAAAAAAGTTGTGAAATGGGTCTAGAAGAAAATGGCTGAAAAAGGTTTAAAAAAACAGAGTATGTTAACGGACGAAAATGGAAAAGAAGAACACGTTGGTTGTGGTGGTGGTGAAATGGAGAAGACGAAATTAGATGAAAAGAATTTTCTTTTTTTCTTTTTTATTATTTTTCACTTGAGCAATGTTGAGCTAAAATTTCCATAGTCTAACTTGTGGATTCTAAGAAAGAGGAGAGGTAGCCACTAGCCATTAATGGGCACGGGTCTTTGGGTCAAAGAAATGGATAGGGGCCTTTTAAAATTTGGGCTGATAATTGCTCAGTTGGCAGTTTAAGTAATGGATCTCATTGCCACGTTGGAAATCTGTTAGGGTTGGGGATGATTTTATCTACTTTGTTAACGGCAGGGACAATTTTAGACGGAAAGTAGTAACGGGTATAAACGTGACTAATTCTCCCAAGTACAGGGACAATTTTGACCTTTTTCCCAAAAACAAATCAGGAAAAAGTAAGTTGCAAGCCATCTAAAAGCCTAAAAGTATCAGATGGTGCAATTGTGGACCGGCCTTCTGTGAAATCAATTTCCGGAAGGTGCTATGCATTAAAAACCCAAAATAGCACTCAGCTGACTATAAGTTCTCATGCCTGAGGAAGTAATTTACCAGAGTTTAGTTGCTCAATCATAAGATAATAGACGAAAGCATGTACAGAAGGCATCAATTCACCATCTTGCTAGCTAAAAGAGAATACAGCTAGAAGCATGTAGTTCTGCTCACAACATATAGATACTTCTCTCATCTTTCTTTGTCTACCAAATTGTTGTTCCGTTGCTTGAGCGGTAAGGAGAATGAGATAATGAAAAGAGAAAGGTAAAGATTTGGAGCAGGAGGCTTGCTTCTGAAAGTTTAAAGAAAGATTTCTACTGTCTTGAAATTATCAATCAACCCCACCTCAATCCCAGTTTCTGCAGTCATGCCCAATAATATAGACATACACAATATAACATAGACCCTTGAATTCTTCCAGTGTCTCAGAACACCCCCACCCCCACCCCCAAAAGCCAAAATGGTAGGGCTCAATCAAAAAATCCCTATGATGAGCCTTAACGACAAGCATAAACAACCAACAGACGGCCAGGTAAGTTAATAAACTTTGTTAGGCCTGGTCTTAATGGATCAAGCCTCAACTAGCATTCAAATGTAGGCCATATATCATAGAATTTTATTAAAAGACTAAATAATTCATAGTGATATTCTTAAGCAAATTATATTGGGTCTACTCTAATTTAAGGTGCATTACATAATTCCTCTTTGAAGAAATAATTAAACAAGCGGGTAACAAAAATGCTCAGCCATTATGGCAGAGTTACTCAGATGATGGAGAAAGTTGAACGTTTGAAAGCACAGATTCTCCAAAGTACAATCCTTTTAGACGTAACACGATAAATCTTAAACAATAAAGACTCTTACGGACTGACTAACATGTATCAATCAATCAACTATGCTCAATCCAAACACAGATAACATGCATGCTTGAGTTTAATAATAATAATTAGAAGCTGTGAATCAGAGTCCAAATTTTTTAGAGTATATATCTTTAAAATTTTGATTAGTTCCATGTAGCATTCCGCACAGTTTAATGCATTAAAACGATGCGAGAACCAAGCTTATCATGTTGTATCCATTAATATGTACATATATGTGATGGCAGCAAGTACAGATTGCTCCAGTGCGCACATTTCTAAAATGTGTGTGTGAGAGAGAGAGAGAGAGAGAGTACGCTGCACAAGGAGGCAATCGTGGATCACTGCACCAGCCTGGTTTCTCCTCCGTATTCCTGTTTCAATCACACAGAATTTTGAATGTGAATGAATACATGCTAATTTATATAGAGATTCCATCCGAACTATTTGGGATGCGGAAGAGAGGGACTGTCGGAGAGAGGGGGGGGGGGGGGGGGGGGGAGCCACCCAATGGGCTTACTTTGGAACTTTTTTTTCCCC